>JAASAO010000244.1:0-42077 GCA_017311375.1 Mytilus coruscus | reverse complement strand
ATGCTGTGTCAAATATTTAATCACAATCCAAATTCAGTGCTGTATCAAGCTTGAATGTTGTGTCCATACTTGCCCCAACTGTTCAGGGTTCGACCTCTGCGGTCGTATCAAGCTGCGCCCAGCGGAGCATTTTATTTTCATTTAATTGGATCTGTCATTGTTGATGTTAGTGCGGTCATTGACAACGTTGCTCAGGTCAATTTTTCGCAAGCTTTGAAAATATTTTTCGTTTTTTCCCTTATATTTAAATATTAAATGATGAAATCTCATTTTGTTTCAAATTTGAGATAAATCCTATGATAAATAAAAAGTTATAAGCAAATTTTTTTTGTCACGTCATTGTCCTGTCATTAGGCCGGTCATTGGTATAACTCAAAGGGTATCAGGTCCGTTCGATAAAATAAGAAGACGCGCCTTTTCGCGTTAACGCAGAGGTAAACGTGAAAGTAAAGGCCCGTTTACTTGTTATGTCTACTAAAATTTTTGAGTTAACGCAGAGTATACGCGGCGTTTAAAGGAAGTGGACACGAGTAAACGCCGCGTTAACTTTTAATGCTTCAAAAGTTGGTCTGCACCCAACTGTATGTTATCATAAACATGAACATAATTTTCATTATATGCGTCATTCTCGTTTAATATCATTTTCCGAAAATTCATAAAACATTTTTATGCGCTTTAGGTGTCTACGTGGTACCTGAAGCAAAAGGTTTGTCTATCTTTTGGACATACTTGACGAATGAAATATGGTTTAAAATTTTCAAAAGAACGCATTTATGCATGGGTATTCTGCAGTAAAATCAATGTATACCTCGGTTTGTGTTTTTCAAGTATATATACTTGGTGACTAGAGTACGTTTTAGGCTCAATTCGTGCTTGTTTCACATCCCTCTTGATACCTGTAGGAAGGGTTTTGCCGGGTTTCATGTAAAATCATACGCCAGTCGTGTTTGTTTTCGTCAGATAAAGCGTTTCTGCGGGTCCTTGTGCATACTGTAATCCAACTAATTTTGGCGAACGATTTATTTTCGCGACTTTCGCGAGTAGAAATCTAACGCGAATATAAACAGTCGCGAATATGTAAAACTTGGATTTTTCCTATTTATCTCCATCAAGTTAATTTTAGAATCGCGAAATTAAATCGCTGCGAATTGGGATAAGGCTAAACGCAAAATAAAGTATCCGCGAAAATAAGTTGGTTAACAGTACATAGGCCCAGCAGGGTTTTTCTGATTTTTGTTGTCGTGATTAGGTTCCTCCCACTCAATCGTCTTACTGGTAGTCCTATTTTCTGGCTTATTTTTTGCGACCCTTGGTCTCTGTAACCTTTTCACCACTGATGGACGCCACAAAATATACATTGATGCAACGAAATCTTTTGATCTCTTTGTTTTGTAACTTTCAATGGCTATCTTTATATCTTCTAGAGCAGGCTTTTCTATTCTATATTCTATTATACTCCTCTGGTCTTTTGGTGAAGAAACCACTTCCGCCTGTTTAGAATTTCAACTGAGGAAGATTTTAAGAGCTGGAGGTAGACAGCAAGGGTAGCCGTTCGACTTTCCGGTGTTCTTTCTAATATTTTCCTTTTCTTTTCCCGGCCTTTTTGCCCTGCCTGCTCATTTTGTTGTTGCTTCTGTGGTATTTGTGTACGTATACTCAGTGAATTTGATATTTCTGTTTTTGTCGTATGAAGCCAGTGTTTGTTGTCGATGTTACAAGAGTTACTGTTTTCTTTTAAATTCCATTTTCTTTTTAGCAGACATTTTGTGTTTGACTGTTTTAAAAGGAAAACAATGGAATGTCATTTATACCTACAGCAATATAGGCTAGTTATAGGGGTCTCAAATGTATTTTTTCGGTGTAAATAACTCATTTGTATTGTGTAAATAAAAATAATCTCCATGAACGGAGTGTACTATCGCTCCACCGGCAATAAGCAGCAAAATTCGAGTTCGGGTTTCCGTAACAGAACATTTCAATATGATGTATCGTCAAGCTCATCTATATGATTGTACTCAGCTAGATAATTACTTTTAAATGATTTTTTTTCTACAGCTGTAATACTGTTACGAACAAAATTATTTTTAAAAATCCCGTTTTCTGATAGAAATATTTCCCTGTTCCACAGATACGAAAATAAGAGGCAATTTACTTAAATCCAATCAAATTTATATGGGATGGGAGAAGCGGAAACAGTTAACTAATACTGATAAAATTACTTGATAATCTGTGTTAACCAATATTAGGCTGTGGACCATTCTGACAGTTATAAATTTTGTAGTTGACCATCTAAAGAGCATTCCTACATGGACCAGTTTTAACATGTAATTGCAATTTTACAAGTATACTAACATGACTGATGTTGTCATTTTATTTTATAAACTTGTTGGAAACAGTTATGTAAGGAACGTGCTGTGTACACTTTTAAGGATGCTTTGTGCTTTTAAATCATCACTAAATAGTTCCATAGTCAAGATGAGAAATGATTTAACTGTTGATAAACATGCATTTAATGTACGCTGATTGTAAAAAAAATCATTGAATAACTAAATTGTGATTTTGCCTTAGAGTTATTAAAACATTCTAAAGTATTTCATTTTGCAGATTGCACATTACACACGGTGTTCGGTTAAGCAATGGTAACGTTACATGACTTCGGGTTTTGTTAATTTTGATCGACTTCTGTACGAAATGTAAGAACTTAGCAATTCTTACACCGATTACATACTGATTGTTCACTATTTATTATAAAAAATGGACACTGTTAAGACGACTGATTATATATTTTGACGCATGCATATGTTTTACAATATTAACTTATTTAAAGTATCTGTGTCACATATTTGTTAATGCCCAAAACTGTCTATTATTGCAGCTGCGTATCCTCTGGCTGGTTAAGATTCGGTCAACACTCCGACAAATATCTAAGTCTAGGCATAAATATCGAGTGAAACAGCTAGTACTAACGCTGTTTTGTGCTTCAAGAGGTTAAATTCTATCAACCCACCTTCAACGGTTGCTGTTAACTTTTCAAAGAACAGTATGCGCTTAATTTCAGTGCGTATAGAGCACCCCATTTGTCCGATGCAGAAATAGAACTCAATTTACCAATTAAAAGACTGTTATTTTAGAATACAAACTTCAGTTTAGAATTGTTCAATTCAATGAAATGCTAAATTATAGAATGACTTTACAGATCGTAATATGCCATGACGACAAAGTATTTTTCAAAACGTCTATATGCCGCATGCATGGAATGAGTGTATCTGTTTAAAAAAACACTCGTTCTAGCATAGACATGTATGATCATATTATATATGCTACTAAGTTTCGAAAAAAAGCTCCAGTATTATAAAAGTTTGTGTGATGCATACAATTTTTGTGTAAGAATGACATGTTCTTTACGCCTTAATATCATGCGGGCATATTTGGTGCAAACCATTGCGTACATTAACGAATGTAAATCGCATGATTTTTTTCATGAGATATGTGTGTGCCACTTTTTCAACAAATGGAAGTCAAACTATACGTCCAGGAACGCAATTTATTTGCAACAAAAATATAAACAAACCTTTCGCATGATATTATTTGGTTTTATCCCTCATTTTAAACGCTTTTCAAATCAGCAGATGGTTTACCAAACTCGATGGAAGTAAAATTTTTCGTTGTATGTCTTTGATTTTTAATTATTACTCCGGTTTGAAAGAAATTATCACAAAAAGTTTATCAAAATTATATTATTATACAGAAAGTGTCAAATGCAAAAGACATATATGTATATACCTTAGACACTTTCGGTCAATGTTAAGATAAAATGTATAACGTTATATTGACGTTCCGTGCAAAACGTTCATTTTTGACATGGTCACATTTTGGGAATCACGGAAAACTTGATAGAAATTAATGAATTATTGAGTGATTCCTTAAATTGAAGGCTTAAATTAATCTAAAGGACAATTACGTTTCGAAAATAACATTAGTATATATATTTGATTTTTCTATTACAATTTTTGACCATGAAGATTATTATGAGTACTGAAAAACGTGTCCAATGGGTCTAAGGTAACATTTAAGGAGACACAGAAACGGCTGATTTAATTAACATGGATTATTATATGTTAACTATAGATATAAGATCGTAAAATATAATAAAATCACATTTAGTATGTTGATGCGACATACTTGCTCTATAATTTTGTGGAATGATAATAATGCCGAACTACTGGCTGTCATATTTTGTCTTCGAATTTTCAAATATTACAGTATTCCGTAATTTCGAAAATGACCGATAGACTTCGAACTGTCTTCAAAATTAATTTCATCGTTTGACGCCAGGACTATGATCATATTATTTCTCTCTTCAGCAAGTTTTATGAAAATCTATTCAGCAGTTTGCATTTTTTATTATTTTTTTATTTTAATGGTTGGTTTTGTTGTTACATCTTACGCAGTAAAACGGCATCATGCACACGGAATCATCGCTAAATTATAAAATAAAACATATTGTTGAAGATATTCGAACAATTTTTAATTAATTTCGATTAAAATGATGAATTTAAAATGCGTAAAATTGATTTATTTTAATCCTAGTTATGCATAACGGAAATAGACCGAATACCGAGCATACCATCATGACAATCAGAAAACAGGAAAAAAAACACATTATAATTTAAAATGTGTTACCCTGACACTGTATGCATGCACATAAAGTTAAAATTTAAAATGTGTTACCCTGACAATGTATGCATGCACATACAATATATTTTAACTCATAAAATAGATCTAAATCGTGTTTATTATTGATTTAAAAACTCAATGCTACACTCAATTATCACATAAAAAGAAGATGTGGTATGATTGCCAAAAGAGACCAACATGACACAGAAATTAACTGCGTTTTCATTACAAATATTTTTCGGTGTACTGAAAATACAACATTTGTTATAAAGGACCAATTTATGATGTTACGCCAGGCTGAACAGGCAACAATCAACGACGAATTATGGCAATAGCCAACATAAACCAATGGCCAAAGTGAGCTAACAAGAGGGGTTATATTTTTAAATTGTATAAAACAGTGTTATTGTTTCATTCTAACAGTAATAGCAGCTTTTCTTTTAGATGGTAATTGTTTATGACACTTGCCGACAAAGTTGGTGTAGTACCAAGACTTTCGGTAAATGTATATATAGTTGTACCATTACACGGAAATGAGTATGGAATTAAAATACCGGCTCTCCAAATTGCCTGTAAGAATTTGATTTATAATTTCATAAAATGAATGTCATGCCAAATACACCGAGCTATAAGATGAAATTGAGAACGGAAATGGGAATGGGTCAAAGAGACAACAACCCGACCAAAGAGCAGAAAACAGCTCAAGGCCACAAATTGGGTCTTCAACACAGTGAGAAAATCCCGCATTCGATTCAGCTGGTATAGCCGTGTTCAGCTGAGAAAAGGACATCTCATTAAACATTTTATTTCTTTTCGTATTTTTGATATGCAGCTTTTATGAACATAGTTTTATGTCACTATAGGGACATTAAATGTATTTTCATTTCTATCAGTTAAAAGGTGTTACTTATTGCGGATCAAGTGAAATCTCATTAATTTTGATAAACAGTCTTTAGATGTGTAAATGCCTTATTTTGTCAGTGGTGACATTTTATTGGACACAGAAAACTGACGATACTTGGAAAGAAAGACCGTAGTTAGATAGTGATGACTTCAAAAACTTTTTAGGCCATATTCAAATCTTCAGATATGATTTTTAAAATGCTTATTACGTCTCGTTTATCAAATAATAACTTAAGTTCAAAGTTTTTACAGGTGTTGACCACCTGAATGGGACATTTTTCTCTCATTTGTTTCTACCTTGCAGGCTTTCTTCTTTCACCCATCTTGATAAACGGCGATGACGTCATATTCCTTTGATGACGCACACAACTCTTTCAAATTTTATACTATTTCGTAAAGTGATTTCAAAGACCCGCACCAACCACAATTGTAACAGCGAGACACCCGTAAATGACGTTTAAAGCATCAGAATGAACAAATTACATCTTTATATAATTTACAAATCGAAAATTAACTATTATACAACATTTTCTTGTGATTAATTTTCTTTAAAATGATAAGCAGAACATGGATATTTATTTTGTAAAAAGAGCGTTAAGGAGAAAAAATCGCTAAAAGAGACACCAAATTGAATATATTTCTAACTTTCTATGTCACATTAATAGTTTATAAATTATGTAAAAATACTGTCAAACTATGAATTTGAATTTGGGCGCTATATTGCTTATATTCTGTATTTATAAAGTTTAAAAAAAATGGCATATTTTCGTTGTGTTATCTACTGAACTCTTTTTTCATATACACGTAATTTCAATTCGAAGACGTTTTATTAGCATTATAACTAACACTGTGGAAAATTTCATGTTTTTATCATATATTGATTAATTGTGCCAATATATTGGACTAAGTCTATAATGACTTGACGATACTTTCAATTTAATATTGTCTACGAATGTTCTTTTAGGTCCTTTATCAGAAAATTTATAACCTCTCTGTCTGAAACAATGATGATACAAAGGAAAAGCCTATGGTGACAAAAGGCTGTATTTGTACACATGCACTGATAAAACGGACAATATTGTATTGCACTAGCTGAAAATAGCATGTTATAAACTCATTTTGCATTTTAATTGATGACTATTTTGGTTTCTAAATATATAGAAGGAATGATCAAATGTATAATTTATTCGTTGTTTTTTTAATTCGTTCGTTGCTATTAGTATGTTTGCCTTGATAATAATGATAGTTATGTAAGTAAGTAAGTAAGTAAGTAAGTAAGTAAATAGTTTATTATAGTGTCACAATCTAATATACATCATCATATACAATATAAAAATCTTTAAAACAATATTAGATCCCTGCCTTTAAGACATATGAGACACTTTTATCCTTTTCGAAATAAAGTATATGCTATTATGTAAAATGAATATTTAAATAATAAAACTTTTCATATGATACTAAAATTCTAAATACTCGTTAAAATTCATTTATACATTCAGTAAAGATTAAAATTTACAAATTTATCTTCCTACGTTTAAACATAAGATACAATGTCTTGGCTAATAAAACTTGGGTATCATCACAGTTCATAATAAAATCAAACTTATCATCAGAATTAAAATCATTAAAAGAGTTGTTCAGAGTTGTTCAGAGCATTAATATAATTAAAAGTTCTTCTCTTATATCTGAGTAAAATTACAGTCTATTAAAAATTTTGTTCTGTCTCTATAGAATGATTGTATCGTGTGTTTTAGATACGTTCAATTGTCTCATCATAAATACCATTCAGACCGCGGTGATATGCTGTCTGAAGTCACGTAATCCAAGACAGTTCGCATATTGTACGGGAACCTTCAAATTGCGTACAATGTATGTAATTGTCCTGGTTAGTTCTTGATAGTTTCATGAAAAATGACTTTTTCGATCTAATGTAATATTGTGCTAGCGTTTTCTAAGTGTTTGTAGTTTCTATTATTAAATTTCTGATACTAATGGAATTGGTATAGATGGTCTAGAGTTCGTATAAAAATAATTGTCCTAAATGTTTTATATATTGCATACCACAATTCGGTTGACTTCAATTTGGAAGCTATATGAGGCTTTATGTTTTCAAGTAATGTCGTCGGAAGGAGAGCGAAAAATTCTGCGGTCGCGGATCCTCGAACAGCATTATTTGTATTAAAAAAATAGGGTCGGTTTTTCATTTAATGGCATCGCACTGGACTATTTGAGGATATGCATGTTCATTTTATCATTTTATCTTTCTATTAGGGCATTATCTCCTTTGTCATATTGTCAAAACTGCTGAATATAGATCATGAATTTCATTTAACGCGTACGACAGCTCCGTGTTAAGGGCGTACTGACCTATAATTGTTTACTTTTGCACATTGTGACTTGGATGGAGAGTTGTCTCATTGGCACTCATACCACATCTTCTTATTTCTAGTTGAATTGATGTTTGATATGCGGTTTTACAAGCACGTGCATATTCATGAAGCTACACTGTTTGTTTATAATATATCTGTTTCCTTATATCATTATTATGTTCATTATGACAAACAGTCACTGTGTTTAAATTAATTGTCCAAGTACGATTTTACGGTTTCCTGAACATGAACACATGACAGTACGAGCGGGGCATGGTGTCATACGGGCACATATTTTTGTTGAAGTTTTACATTTATGACATGTTTATTACAGTCGGTCCTGGATCAAGCCTTCAATTTTACCCTAGTAACACTTCAGTAACGAAGAAGAAAGGCGATAAACTTGGACCCATTGATTGTAGAGCAACATGCAATCCACCTTGTCAGTACAAGTGGACCAAACCAGATAAAACAATTATTAACGATAGGAACTGACGATAGTATTATTATCGACACATGACCATGGAACGTTTGTATGTATAGCATCAAATAGACTTGGTGACAGTCAGAAAAATCTTCATGTAATAGTTGAGTGTAAGTATCGTTAAGAAATAGGACGGGGCGAAAGATATAAAAGGGTTGTTCAAACTTCTAAGTCAAAACAAACTAACAATGCCAAGGGCAAACAATTAATAAACAGCTGCGCCACGAGCGCATAATACGTCCGTCGTCTTGTGTGTGAGGTTTTATGCAAAAATCATAAATCGTTTCTGAGATACGGCGCGACATGTGAAAACACCCTTTTTAATAAAAATCAATAACTCTAAAATAAAATTTTGAATCATCACCAAAAAGTATACAGATCTTTAGATTAATATAATTAAGAAGTGTGTAAAGTTTTATGCAATAATCATAAATCGTTTTTGAAATACGGCGCGACATGTGAAACACCTCCCCATTTTTTTACAAAAACTCAATAACTCTAAAATAAAATTTTGAATCATCAGCAAAAGTATACAGATCTTTAGATTAATAAAACTAAGAAGTGTGTAAAGTTTTAAGCAATAATCATAAATCGTTTTTGAGATACGGCGCGATATGTGAAAAAACACCTCCCTTGTTTTAGTTACAAAGTCCCGTCACTCAAAAGTTTTAATCTTATTTTCACCAAAAGTATACAGATCGTTTGACCATCATGAGAAACAACTATATTAAGTTTTATGAAATTTGGATAAGTCGTTCTCAAGTTACGGTGCAACATGTGGACGCCGGACAGACAGACAGACGGACGCCGGACATTTGTATACCTTAATACGTCCCGTCAAAATTTTGACGGGCGTATAAAACGACGAAAAGAGAAATAACGGTACAGAAATACAACATAGAGAAATAAAGACGGAGCGAGTAAGAACTGACTGCTTGATTTGTTGTATTTCGCCACTGTTGCCGTAGATGAATAATGACTCCTTCTGAATGATTGTTTGAACTACTATTTATCCAAAACTTGCATTCTCATATTAATATAATTGTTTGTCAGCTTGTGTATCGTCCTCAGTGTACTACACTTTTACCTTGATATTTCAGCGGTAGTTATTAACTTTCACCATTTGTTTATCTATTGTGACATAATAACATTTATAAAAGACTCATCAAAGATACATTGTGTACCAGTCTTCTTATGTTGTACGCCAGACGTGATTCCGTCAACATCAGATTTATCAGTTTCGCTCGTGTGTGTAGTGATGTCATAGATTTTAACGAACGTAATTAATGCATCACTGGTAAATTATTAAGTCTAGGATTTCGTTACCATAAATTACTTAAAACATTTACTAAATTCTTTCATAGGTACAAAGATTTGGTTAGTAAATTTGGCTGTACCTGAATAAAACTTATTAGAACGGTATTTCACATCCTACATTTTACGGTAATATTGTACTAAAAGCGCGGAAATCACTATGTGATCCGTGTAAACTCATCGAACCTTTAAACAAACTTATTAGCAAAGATTATCTTATTAATGTTGTTTACATTGGCACACATATCGATTTTGTCATCAACAAATTAAAACATAACTACATTTGTATTCTTTTCGGATGTTTTTTTGTTGGGATGTATAAATATAGATCCACGTTTATTTTCTATATAGAGATTGCTTTATCTATACATAACATGATACATATTTATTATAAGGTTAAATCCTAACTATCCTACTGCCTGTCGATACTTTTATTTTGGCATTGCACTAGTCATGTTTTCTTTAACTGTCAATGGCGTTAAAACATTAAATCCCTGGGATGTGTTTTAATTGATTTTAGTCTCTGATGCATAATTTTTAATATTAATTGTTTTTGGCTTTTAACTAGCTTTCAGTAACTGCGAGTACTCTTATATCGTACTTTCGTCTTAATTTGACCTGTTGACACAATTTCTAATGCATATTTTTATTCAATGTTTGCTGATTTTGTGTTATATCTCGTCTCACTATTTTTAATATGTACCACTTTTGATAAATATTTAGTATGACAATCAATTTTCAATTCTGTACTCGTACTATGAACAACAAACTTATTTATTTTGTGAAAAATATTTTCGTACTCATACGAACAAAATTATTATATTTAGATTTACTTGTGTACATTAATTTATTTAACGCCATTTTGTCTCAGGATAAAGTTGGCTGTTTGACATGGTTTTACATCCCACTTTTGGTTACTAATTGTATTCATGTTATGCCATAGATCAAATTTATTCGTTCAGTGTATGTTTACTTGTTTTTGTTAATATGCATTTTAGACAGAGTTAAGCCATTTCAATTGATATTTTATAGTGTGTCTTTCTATGTTGTTATGCTACACTACTGTTTTAGTGGAAGATATTAGCAAAATCGTGAGAATTGTGCAAATCATGATACAAGCATGAAAAATAGCACGAAGCATCATTATCATATTTTTTTATACTTTTAAGGAAAAACTGCTGGCCATAAAAAAATCATTTTTTCAAGATGGCCACGGCCTTTTCTAAAATGGCTGTTGTTTCCAGTTCGAAAATACTTATTTTTCTAGAAAACTGTTTTTCTTTGACCTTCTTTTAGTAAAAATATATCAGGTTTGGCGGTTACCTTCCTTACATGTGACGAATGTACTAGAAATGAATATTTGAAATATTCAGGGTTTGCGCATGCGCGAAAATAGTTACAAAATTCACACAAAAACCTTTAAACTTCTCACCATATACTTAGTGTTTTGGATTTTAAATGATATTATTAATTGATTTTATAACATTTTTTAAGGTTATGATATACATGCGTTTAACAATTTCGCGCATGTGCAAACTATTCATAGATATAAAGAGCGATTTGCACGCACTACCAGGGCATACTGGTGTAAATCGCTGCAGATCATAAACGGGGCATGGGGTCCATTGTAAGCTTTTTAAAGTCTCCCAAATACTTTATGGTTTGCCCTTTGTTAAAGCCATAAAGTCGTACCTGAATCGACAGAATGTGCCAACGCGGGATAGCCGAGCCAAGGAGGAATAGGCATTAATCCTCCGGACAGTGTACAGATCGCAAGGGAGTTAAATGGCAGTGGATGAACGATCAGGCTGGGTGTAGGTACAACATCAACGAACCCAGTCGAATCCCATACTATAAAGTGCAGTTTCAGGTGGTAAAAGGATAATCCCTCGGCCTGTTAACAGTATTTTTCCAAATATTATTATAATGACTTTTAGAAAAGGTTTAATTTTGATTTCTGTTTTGCAATTATTGTTGTTATGGTAATGTTAGAGTTAATATTTGATTTGTTTTAATTTTCATAATGGCGAAAAGAATTCGTCTGTCATCAGTCTCAACAGATAGTTGGGAAACTGACTGGTCAAAGTGTTGTTTGTGTCAGGAAGACACAGTTGAAACGTTAAAATCAACTGCCGATGGGTATAAAATGTTGGCTACAAACATTCCTAAGTTTCACGAAATGAATAGCTTACCTATACCACTAGACGTTAGAAGGTTAAACAACGGTTCCGGAATTGAAAGCACTTTAACAATGAATGAGGCAAAATACCATCCAAGTTGCCGAATTAAATTTAACAACACCAAACTGAAACGTGCCGAACAACGATACGAGTCAACGAAATCAACAAAAAGTGAAACTGGTTGTTCACCTAAGTTCTTTCGCCGTTCAGTTGATCATTCAGATACAAAATTAAAACAAGATATTGTCAAGTGTTTTTTGTGTGACAAAGAGGCTCCTTTTCGTCACTCAGGAAACAATGGCAATGAAGCTGAATGATAGATTGAAAAGTTGTGCTGAAACTCTGCAGGACAAACAGTTATTGGCCAAGTTAATTACTGGGGATGTGATAGCGCAAGACTTGAAATACCATCCCACTTGTCTTGTAGTTCTGTATGATAAAGAAAGAGCCGTTAATAAAATGATACAAATTGCTATCGATGCAGAAAATGAAGCTGGAGATGTTGCCTTGGCCGAATTGGTTAATTATATATTCGAGACTCAAAGAAATAATGATGTAGAAAATGCATTTAGACTTGCAGACCTTGCAAATATGTAAGAAGAGTTCAGCAGTTGAGTGAGGGTTCAATTCAATACACAGGACACGACTCAAAGAAATGCTACTTACAAAGATACCAGATCTTTAAGCATATACTAATGGTAGGGAGGTGTTGTTGGTTTTGAAAAGATGTTGGTCCAGCAATTGCATTTGCATGTAATTACGACGACACCATACATATCAGAAAAACTGCAGAAATTATTCGGGCACAAATTAAGGAACATAAGACAAAATGTTCTGGTTCATTTCCTGCAGAAGAAATACAATCAAGCGTTTCTCCATCACTGCTTGAACTATTGTGCATAACTGAACATGGTCCTGATATACAATCCCAATTAGAGAACGGTGTATGTAAGTCTTATCTAGCTTTTGTCCAACTCCTATTGTACAACTAGCCTGCAAACACACCACAAATATCAGAACAACAGCGGCATGCAGTAGATAGTTAAACTCCTTTTTGTATCAATATCTGTCTTTTGATTTCTGCAAAGACCAGGAAGCGTCATTTGATCGATACTTTATTTCAGTATGGTTTATGTATTTCATATCACCGGGTATTAGAAATATCAACTCAACTAGAGAGGCTGTGGTTGAACGCTTTTGTTCGAAGGTTTAGTATGTCCACCTGTTTTAAAAAGGGCTTTTCACTACAGCTGCTGTTGACAATATTGATCACAACCCTAGTTCAACAACTGCAAAAGCATCATTTCATTGGACGGAATTTCTATTTTAAGCACCCGTCAGATGACAATAGAGGATTGAACGTGGAGACTTAATACTGGGAAATAGACCAAGTTCAAGGAAAGTATCTTTTCTTCCAGATACATACGCCAATATTAGACCTGCTTACTTAAAGACTAAACCTACACCTCCAAATACCCCTGATACCATTCAAATTACCAGATCATAGCATATCTTGGTGGTCAATTCATTCCTCCAGAAAACGAGGACCTTCTGTTCAAGTAGGTTTAACTTCTTTGATGCCACTGTTTAAAGAACAAGCCCATTCAGTTGGAATGATCAAGCATTCGATAGATAAGGTGAAGGAGGTGATTAACTTTCTTAATCCCGGACAAACACCAATTATAACTGCAGAACAACCACTTTTGTTTTGGCAAAGAAAATTCAATGGGAAGGGCCAGATTTGTACAAAGAAAATAATATCGTCATGGTTGGTGGATTGCACATAGAAATGACTTGTTTTAAAATTATTGGTGACATTTTGCAGGATAGTGGATGGACAAGTGCCCTCACTGAAGCCGATATTGCAACACCTAGCACGGCAGATTCGTTTCTTGTATGTTCAAATGTACCTAGGACTAGACACGCGCATCAGATAACTGCATGTGTTTTTTTTTTAATTGTTAATGTCGGCTTATGAAAGCATAAACGCAGAAAATAAAGCTGATGACTTTGTGACGTTCCATGATTTGATAGACTGGTGTAAGGAAAGAGAGTCATCTCGACCACAGTTTAATTTCTGGCGTTCAATTATGAATTTAGAACTTCTTGTGCTTTCGGTAGTACGCTCATTTCGTGAGTCAGATTTCGTACTTTACAAACAGTCCATATCAAGCATGATACCGTATTTTTTGGTTTTGATCGTGTAAATTATGCTCGATGGTTACCGATACATCTTCGAGATATTGCTTCCCTTCACGAACATCACCACGGGTGGCAATGGAATTTGCAAATGACAATTTCACTGTAAGACCAGCAAGTTGTTTTTAATATCGCAATTGATCAGGCACATGAACAGAATAATGCAATTGTGAAGGGCGATGGTGGTGCCATAGGTTTAACCGAAGATCCCTCAGCTTTGAGACGATGGATGGTTAGCTGGACCAGAAGTCAGTAGACTGGCAGATGAATTTGAAAGATCTTGTGATTTGAGTCATTGTACAACAGATGAACGACACCATGAAGACTCTACGAAAACACAAAAGGATTTCTTCGAAAAGGTTCAAAGGCTTTCTAAAGTGATGAACGAGTTTGGAAATCCATTTCTAGAGGAGTCATCAGATTTGTACAAAATTGACTCTAAGGAAATTGTTGATTCGGAAGCAGGTAAGATATGTAAACTCCAAGATATTGGGTCCAAACAATACGAAGATCTTTTGAAACAATGCAAAACGAAGGAGAATCTGCTTTTTATGACCCGATAAAAAAGAACAATTTCCCATTATTTAGCCGTAAAACGAAACCGGAAACGGCTTTGTCAAAAACAAAGCTAAAGAACCTGAAAAGTGATTGCGATCTCTTTTCTAGACTTTTCATTTCATGTCAAAGTAGACAGTGTGACTTAGAAGATTTCTTAGCCATGAAAACCAAACTGCTCCACCGTCTTTGTCTCAGGATGGCACTTTAAACAGTGGTATTAAATCGCAGCTAATGGATATACTTGAATCATTCTGGATTTGCCATCAACTGATCCACATTCTGACAGAATTTATCGTTGATGGGACAGCAATGGTTAATTCAGGCTACCACGTGGGTAAAACATTTAATGATTATGCAAATGATGTCATACTGCCTTACATACAATCTTGCACCGATAAGTATTCAAGAGTAGACATAGTATTTAACGTTTACTTAAAGAATAGTTTAAAGGCTGTGACGAGAAGAAAGCGAGATGCGGGTGCTAGACGGAAAGTTGTTGGTTCTGGTAGAACGCTAAGGGTTTGGAGTAGTTTTCTCCTTGAAGATGACAACAAAACGGAATTGTTCAAGTTTCTTGCCGACAGAATTGCTTCTTTAGAGAAAATGTTTATGTAACTCAAGGTGAAAATGTTCTTTGCAATTGCAATACGGATACTTCCCAGCTATCTCCTTGTAACCACGAAGAAGCAGATACACGAATGTTTGTCCATGTTAAGCATGTTGCTGAAAATGGTTGTAAAAGTAATTTTAAGCAGTACTGACACGGATGTAGTAGTATTAGGAATTGCAGCATTCGAAAGATTCGGTGTGGACTAATTGTGGATAGGTTTTGGAAGGAATAAAGACTTTCGATGGCTTTACATTACATAGCAAATGCGTTAGGTCCTCGTGTAGCTGCTCTTCCTTTCTTTCTTCCATGCATTCAGGGATGTGACCCTGTGTCGACATTTCGTGGGAAAGGGAAGAAGTCAGCTTACAGCCATGGAAAGTATTTCCAGATGTAACGGACGTTTTGCTCGCTTGAGTCTGAGAACAAACTCTATTGAAGACACAGACATGGACATCATAGATGCATTTGTTTGCATCATGTATGACAGAACAACAGCAACATTTGCTGTTAACGAGGCACGATTTGAATTGTTTGCCAGGAAGCAGCGGCCTTATGATGCTATTCCACCTACCAGAGGTGCTCTTCTGGAACATACCAAAAGAGCAGCATATCAAGGCGGACATGTTTGGGTTTAAACGGATTTATGCATTCAACAGGTACCAATTCCTGAACACTGGGGTAAGATAAAAGACAAAGACAATGACAGTTGGAAACCAAATGGACTTCTTTGCCTGCCGTTGCATCCTCATGTCAGGAACTTTGAAATGCGGATGCAAGAAATCCAGCTGTGTTGGTAACTGTAAATGCTACCGTTCTGGCCTTCCTTGTACGGGTTTGTGTACATGCAACTGTCAGTTAGATAATTATTAGATAAAGCAACCTGTCTTTCTAACCAAACTAGGCATTTGAACTGAACAAAGTAAGTGATATCTCTTGTTAAGTTGATGGAAATGATAAAATTGACATTTTCGACGTTTTTGCCGCCATTTTGGAACCGGAAGCCACTTTTGTCTTCATTCATGTATTGTCTCATCGTCCTTTGGGAACTGTAATTTACTTTTATCAAAACTTACATTGGATTATACCTACAACACAGCTTTCAAAGAATTCACGAAATGTATCCAATTTGAAATGACGCCATTTGCAAAATGAGCGGTGGCCATCTTGAAAAATGAAAAAATTATGGCCAGCAGCTGTTTTTTAAATTAATATTTAGTCAACCTTTATACCAAATTTCATGCTTGTATCACGATTTGCAGAATTATTTGCATAATATCTCCCACTATTTCAGGTTGGGGTGAAGGTTGACGCCTGTTAAAACGTTTAAACCCGCTGCATTTGTTTGCACCTATTCTAAGTCAAGAGCCTGTTGTTAAGTGGTTGTTGTTCAGTGGTTGTTGTTTGTTGACGTGGTTCATAAGTGTTTCTCGTTTTCGTTTTTATATAGATTATTGTTAATTTTCCTTTTTAGACAGCGATGTTCCTTTGGCTCCATCATACGGTGTGAATATATGCCAACTCGTTCGTTATGCCCGTGTGTGTAGTGATGTCATAGATTTTAACGAACGTAATCAATGCATCACTAGTAAATTATTAAGTCAGGATTTCGTTACCATATATTACGTAAAACTGTTGCTAAGTTCTTTCATAGATACAAAGATTTGATTAGTAAATTTGGCTGTACCTGTAGAAAACTGATTAAAACGGTATTTCACATCCTAAATTTTACGGTAATATTGTACTTAAAGCGCGGAAATCACTATATGATCCGTGTAAACTCATCGAACCTTTAAATAAACTTATTAGTTCAGGTTATCTTACCAATGTTGTAATTAGATCTTTGAATATAGTTTACATTGGCACTAATATCGATTTTGTCATCAGCAAATTAAAACATAACTTTTCAAACGGGATGTTTAAAGACACACCAACGTTCATTTTGATCATTTTGATCTATAAAGAGGTTAAACTAACTATCCTACTGTCTGTCGATACATTTATTTTGGCATTGCACTAGTCATGTCTTCTTTGAATGTCCATGACGTTAAAATACTAAATCCCTGGGATGTGTTTTAGTTGATTTTAGTCTCTGATGCATGATTTTTATTATTAATTGTTTTGGCTTTTAACTAGCTGTCAGTAACTGCGAGTACTCTCAAATCGTACTTTCTTGTTTATTTGACCTGTTGATACTAATTGTAATGCTTTTTATTTAATGTTATTCAGGGTTATATCTGATCCATATACCAGCTTTGATAAGTGTTTGGTACTAATATAAATTTCTACTTCGTACTATGAACATCAAAATTATTTATTTTGTTAAAATATTTCCTTTCTCTATTGTAACTGTATACGTATACCTAACAACAAAATTATTTTATTTACCTGTGTTTAAAGTTATTACAAATGGCTGATATTTTGTTCGAGCATATTGTTTTTCTTAAATTGTTTAACATTTCATACCGATATAACAAGTAACTTTTATTATTCTTCCTTAGTTTATTTATTTTGAATTTACATTGTATCATAGGTCAAATTTATTTGTTCAGTGTATGTTCAATGGTGTTACTATGTCCTTTGATTGAGTTAAGCTATTTCAGTTGATATTTTATAGTGTGTCTTTCTATGTTGTGATGTTACACTATTGTTTCAGAAAAAGGGTGAAGGTTTGGTACCATTAAAACGTTTAAACCCGCTGCATTTGTTTGCACCTGTCCTAAGTCAGGAATCTGATGTTCAGTAGTTGTCGTTTGTTGATGTGGTTCATAAGTGTTTCTCGTTTCTCGTTTTATATAGATTAGACCGTTGGTTTTCCCATTTGAATGGTTTTACACTAGTAATCTTTGGGGCCCTTTATAGCTTACTGTTCGGTGTGAGCCTAGGCTCCGTGTTGAAGACCGTACTTTGACCTATAATGGTTTACATTTATAAATTTTGACTTGGATGGAGAGTTGTCTCATTGGCACTCATACCACATCTTCTTATATCTATAGACTGTTGGTTTTCCTGTTTGATTTGTTTTACACTAGTCATTTTGGGGCCTTTTATTTCTTGTTGTTCGATGTGAGCCAAGGCTCCGTGTTGAAGGTCGTACTTTGACCTATAATTGTTCACTTTTACACATTGTGACTTGGTTGGGGAGTTGTCTTATTGGCACTCGTACCACATCTTCTTATTTCCATAAACAATAAGTGAGCAAAACAAACAGAAATAATAGTTACAAAATGTCAAACATTTGGGTACAGAAGTCAACATTATGTTATAATCTTAATCACTAATATAACAAGTCACGACTATAAGTTTATCGCTTTCGTGACGATGTCATTGGTGGACAAACACAGCATATTAAGGTTACATTGAGTATAACCGAAACACAATAGACTTTTTCTACTTTGCCAAAACGTCGCATATAATGTGATATGATCAAAGATTTAATGAAATGTAGGTCAACGAGCTTGTTTTCAAGCTACAGGTTTGGGAAAAAGACACATTTTGTATGTATTATACAAAGAAAAGCATCATAATGTGAATAAACAAATAACTAAATGATAGAAAAATGCTCTTATTAAGAGTTTTAAAATATTAAAAAAAATTGGGTTCACCGTACGTTCACCGTACGTGTTTATCCTGCTTTAACAAAAATAGAAGAACTATGAGTAATTATAACTTAACATCAGATAAAGTTGTTCATTTTAAGAAAAATATTTTTAGTAAATCGAAATGTGCTGACCTAATTGAAACTCTAGACAATTCACAATGTTTGAAGAAGCACATACCACCTTACAAAATATTGGTTGTAGGCAATGCTCTTAATACAATGCAGTGTTTCGGTTACATCTATAGGAGAATATATAATAATTGTGATTGGCATTATGGTACAAATCTGTAAACATGATTTCGCATGTGAAGTAGTGTCAATCATGAAATATGATCTTAGATTTGATTTGGGGATAACACAGATGAACGGGCGTTGTTTGTATCTTAAAATAAACATTTGATTTTCTTGTACGCATATTTCACAACATGTCCACATCGACAATGAAACGGAATCAAGAGATAATTGGTCCTCAAATTATTTTGGTGAATTTGATTCCACTATGTATAGACAACTTGACAGGTGCTCAATAACACCAAACCTTGATCAATCTTTCAACAAGCTAAAAGACCTAATGACAAATAATAACCCCATAGACATAGGGGCTGTCATAATATGAATGTTAAGAAATGTACTTTCCAAAGAAACAACCAAAGGTCTCGAAAAGACCTTATTCTTTTGAGTGAACTTGCCGAACATAAAGCGTACAGTAGCAAAATACTACACTTTCCGTTTCTTTGTAGTGTAAAATTAAAATAAACGAAAAGCACGTAACCCAGGAGCATGGATTATGAACCAAAATAGAATTAAATACCAATTTTTCAGAGAACAATTGAAGTTCTTTTCGCCCAAAACGATATATTGAGAAACAAAAATAACTACTTGCGGTTTACATAAGGTCATCTGCGGTTTACTTTTTCAAGGTCATATTGCTTGCAACTTACTGCAAAATGTCTCATGGCTTTATCATGTATACATACGTAGTTAAAGCAAAGGTCAAAATCTATAAAGTCAAATTTTCTTATGACCTTGACCTCAATTTCAAGGTCGTAAAAAGGACCTCAAATCAAAAGACCTTAGGTCTTCATTATATATGGTTAATGAGATATATCACCATACGAGTAATTTTGAATATAATAGGAGAAAACTCCCATTTAATATCAATGTATCATTTCAACTAAAATGAATGTCTTACGACATGTCGCAACTAACAATTTAGTGAAATAATGTTGTCGATAACTTATACGGTTTTCCAAAATCAAAATTAAGAACATGACCTTGACCTTGACCTTGACCTAATTTTCTTTTTTTGCTTGGACCAAGGACCTCAAATCAAAAGACCCTAGGTCTCTATCACTGCTGGTTTACTAGTTACAAATGCATATGACTTTTATCAAATGCATACGGGAAATAACTGTCATATGGAGTGCCCGGATAGCTTCGGTCAAAATTATTCTCAACATCCTGAAGATATAACGAGCAATTTGGTTAAATAAATTTGTCGTTATCTTTTATGGTTGCAAAGGAGTAGTGGACACAAGAAAAACAGTGTTTGGGAGATTACTATTACAACCTAAAGTATTCGGTTAAGCGGTTGTCATTTTCAAAAGCGTATAAACTGTTCGATATCATATACCAAATTTCTAAGCGACATCTTGTTAAACAACAATACTTCGCAAAAAAAAAAAAAAAAAAATAGACTGAAGAAAAAAAAAAAATAGAATTAAAACCAATTGTTAAGAGAACAATTGAAGGTCTTTCCATCCCTTATGATATATTTTGATTCAAAAATATTAAAATTAGAGTTAAAATGTGATTTTCAGTGTCAAATGATTGCTCAGTGTATGCTGATTCCAAAATATATGGTTTCTATACAATTTTGTTTGAAATAAGGAGGTAATTTGTTACTTCCGGTTTGTAAAATGTCTCTTCTGGTATTAATTGATAGTTTACTTGACACTGCTTTCAAAAGTATTTGGTTCTATATACTTTTACCTGAAACAAGTACAAAAAGCCACTTCTGGTTTAAATAAGGTCACTTCCGGTTGACTTTTCAAGGTCATACGGCTTGCAACCTAATGCATAAAGTCCTCTGGCTTTGTGATGTATAAATATGAATTTGAAGCAAAGGTCAAAATCTAGAACGTCAAATTTACCTATGACCTTGACCTCAATTTCAAGATCATAAATCAATGACCTCAAATCAAAAGACCCTAGGTCTTTATTATATATGGTTAATGAGTTAAATCATCATACGCGTAATATTAAATATAAGAGGAGAAAACTCTCATGTAATGTCAACGTACCCTTTCAACCAAAATTTTGGTGTTACATGTCGCGACTAACAATTTAGAAAAATGTTTTGTCGATATCTTATAGTTTTGAAAAGAAGTGAAAATCAGCCAAAGTCAAAATTTTGTTCATGACCTTGACCTTTGACCTTGACCTTATTTTCTTTTTTGGACCGATCTTAAATCTAAAGACCCTAGGTCATTATCACTTATGGTTTACCAGCTACAAAATCACTTAAATCAAATGCATAAGGGAAATAACTCTCATATAACTCAACATCCTGAAGGTAAATCGAGCAATTTGGTAAACAATATTTGTCGGTTTCTTTAACGGTTGCGAAGTAGTGACCACAAGAAAAAGTGTTTGGGAGATAACTCCTACAAGAAGAGTGCTCGGTTAAACATGTCCCTTTTAAAATCGTATAAACTGTTCGATATCATATACCAAATATCAAAGCGACATCTTGTGAAACATTAATACTACGCAAGAAAAAGAAATTAGGCGGAAGAAAAAAAAAAAACAAATCAGAACAAAAGCAATAGATCTTTCCACGTGTCAAATGATAGCTTACTGTACGCTGATTCCAAAATATATATGATTTGTTTACTCTTATGTTTGATATAAGGATGATAATTTGTTACTTCCGGTTTGAAAATTGTCATTTCCGGTATTATTTGATAGTTTACTTGAGACTGATTCCAAAATATATGGTTCTATATACTTTATATCAAATAAATACAAAAGTAGCTACTTCCGGTTTGCATATGGTCACTTCCGGTTGGCTTTTTCAAGGTCATATGCAACCTAATGCACAAAGTCCCATGGCTTTATCATGTATAAATATGAAGTTAAAGCAAATTATCCTGTTGTCAGCTCATTAAAGATGGCATTTTGGGAATTAATATTGATTCACACATTTATTCTTAAACCAGTTGTTGGCATGACACGGGTTATGTTCTTCTCGTTTATTTTATGATGGTAGGATACTAAACTCCTAACGGAAGGGATTGTGCTTGATTTTCATATGATGAAGACATCATCTTTTAATTAAGGTCCGGAGCTGGCATGTCAGTCACTGCTAGTAGACCTTTGTTAATTTCTGTTAATCATTGTCAATTTGCTGAGTTTCTTCAGTTATCTTTTTAAAATCGGACTCGGACTTCTTTTAAACTGAGTTTTACTGTGCGTATTGCTGTGTGTTTGGTTATTCTACATTATGCGGAGGTATAGCGGAGGGTTGAGATCTCACAAAACCTGTTTTACCCTGCTGTATTTTGCACCTGTCCCAAGTCAGGAGCCACTGGCCTTTGTAAATCATGTATGTTTTATTAAGTTTGGTTCATTCATATGTTTCGGAGTTTAGTGTGACGTCCATTTTCGCTGAACTATTACACAGTTTTGTTTAGGGCCAGCTGAAGCCCGCCTTTGGGTGCGGGATTTCCTCGCTGTGTTGAAGACCTTTGGTGGCCTTGGACTGTTTTCTGCTCTTTTGATCGGGTTGTTGTCTCCTTGATACATCCCACGTTTCCATTCTCAATTCTATTTTATTATATTACATACTATATATTTGTTTTACTTTTTGTACTAGTATCTTACCCACCGCAGAATGTGTTTCTTCATAAGTGCACATACATTTATTTCGCAAAGAATCCTTCATCGAAAATCCTGGTGATTGAAGCCCGTGTTTTGGCTATGTCAATATCTAGTAGGCATTTAACCGAGAACATAATTTAAATGACAAAAGGTTTCATAATATCTAATTGTAAACAGATGCTGTTTTTATATTGAATATATATATATATAGAGAGTCTTTTCCTATTAATTTGTATTTCATTTGGCAAACGGGTTATGCAAAATAAAAGCAGTGACCCTTGGCCAGCTGTCTTGGACTGCTTAGGGTTTTGTATTCCATGTGATTTAAAATAAAAGATGTTTTAAAGTTTAAAAATGAAGATGACGTAGGATTGGCCATGTAATAAAATCCATCAGAGTTTAAATATCATGAGTGTTAGCAAGTATATATCATTGTATGGTCTTCACCAATAAAACAAACCAAATCGTATAATCAGATAGAGAAATGAAATTCAAATTACGTAAACAAATATGACAGACATGAACTAGCGATACTGTATCAACTAGCAACAACTGTATCACATGTTCCTGACTTGGGACAGACATATAAAGAATGCGGCCGGATTATACATGTTTGAGACTGTTTGGGACATACTTTTTTGTATATGTCAATTAAACCAATAGCTATTTGAAAAATGTAAATCAATCTAACTCGCCTAAATTAAAATATGTGCGTTGCTTTGTGTTTTGTCTTCTAGATACCAACTATTTTCCTCTTTAATTTGTTTATACATTTAAGTATAATTAATATTACTAGAACACACCCGCGACATCGTAGGTCAGTGACTGAATTATAGCACCTTTTTATCCTGGTTTTTAGTATTCGTATTGCCATCTGATAAAGCCATACTGATAATAAGGTGCACAGTTTTCTGCTTTCAAAATCTTTCTGTTTAAACCCGTCCTGGTTTTCTTACTTCAACCTGGAATGTTGGTACATGCCGTTCGATTCGGAGTGGTCGTGGACGTATTTTGCAGAGATAATTCTTCAGCATCTTTGAAATTGCTTTGCCAATTTGTTTCAGGAATCAAGTATGTCAGTTCCGGTTTTCTGTTCGTTGCCATGCCATTTGTGCGGCAGCCGGGGACCTTGTCCCTTATTTTGGTTTTATATTTTGAAATTTGTTTATACTTTAAGGATGAGCGAATCGGGTAAGTGTGTGTTCGTATGTTTTATTGCTTTGTACTTATTGTTTTGAAGAAGGTTAACTATCTAGTAGTGAGACCCGTCACGTCCAGGCTGAGAAACTGGGTAGGCAAAAGCTCACATTAAATCTGTACCGAAACATTGTGTTAAATGTCCTCCTTTACACCATGACCATATCATGCTAGTGCTCTTATTAAAGGAGAACAGAACATACATACATGTGACATATACTATTGGTATCGGTGTCGGATTTGACCCGGAACTTGTTAATCATTGGCAATATCAATTATGTGGAAAACAAAAGGGCATGGAATCGTGCAATTTTAATCAACACCATTGTCCTATATTAGTTATATATAAAGTTGAATTTTTGATTCGTCGTGTTTACGTCATGACGGCTAACAAATTGGACCTCGTTATTTTAGTATTATAGATATTAAGATATTGTTTCCTTACTTACATTAATATTAATCAATGAAGTATCTCGTTTAATACTTTTTAAAGTTAAACCTTTCCTGGACACAACTAGATCTAACTCACCGGAGAAGATAGCTACATCAGAAAACGGTTATCTTCTCATAACAGTTTCGGTGAAGAGTAACCCGCATCCAATTATAAAATGGACATTTAGAGCACAGGAAAACATTGATTTTTGCAACAACAGTGCTATTAATTCAACTAGTATAAATGTTGGACTCCATTCCTCATCAAATATATCCATTGATAATTTGAAAAAGAATCAGTTTGGACAATATACATTTATGGCTACAAATGTTGTTGGAATCTTCTTTCGCAAATTCAGTGTCTTGGAAAAAGGTATGTACAATGTATTTCATTTGCTGAATATGATGTAGTTATAAGAGATAACACATGTTAAGAATAATATATATTTATTGGCGAAGTAAGATCACGGCTTCTGTCGGTTACCAACCAATGAACTAACCGTAAATTAAAATCTTTGAAATAGAATAGATAATTAAAATTGAAATAAAACTAAAATGTAATGAAATTATGAATTAATAGTGTGCTGAATTGAACCCTGGCAACAGATGTCCAAATCAACATTAGAAACTACGTTTGAAGTGTAAATAAAGATTACATGGATTAATGTTCTAAATTAAATAATAATAAATCAAGTTTATCGGTACTGGTGCAGCCTGTAAAGTCCGCCACTAAACAAATTCGAAATTTTCTGTCATAACAGAATGTTTCGAAAATTGTTTCCGCCAACCAGTACTATGAAGGTGATTTATTTAAAATAAAAACCTGTATGTTAAGGAATCTGACCGCCGTAACTACAAGCTAACAGATTCCCGAAGCCATGGACCTACTTCGCCGTTTTGTGGACAAATTATATGTGAAAATTTTATAATGTCAAATAAACCTTGCTGTAACCTATACAAAACAAATCATTTCAGATATCTGATAAATGAACACCGTCTGAAAATAAATCTGGGTTGTCTTCGGATATTTCTGGATATCTAATATAAGCACTGCCATGTTTGATGATATATGTAGCTGCTAAACTTTTAATCTAACTCTAGTTCTGTTCAAAGATCTGTGTACAATCTCATTCCTGTATTTCAATCTGGGTAAAATTTGAGACCAAACAAATTTTGACTGTGGTAGTAAGACCCGAAGGCAATCAATTAATTTTAAAATATCGTTTCCTAATACACATGACACTTTTTGTCCGATATCATTTCCACCACAGTGAAATACTAATACTTGCGGGGTTCTTCAAATGTAAGCAAATGTTTGACTTTGGGTATTATCTCACAAATCCTCATTACCGCTTTTTCCTTGCCACCATATTGTTGTTTTTATTCGTTCCAAACCATCGACAGACCTTCTAGCATGTACAAATGCATGTTTGATGATTGAAGAACCCACCAACCAAACACTCTTTTGTTGACCTGAAAGTCTTAAAGTGACGATCAGGCGAGTATTCAAATTTCAAATTAATAATGTACAATATATACAAACAAATAAATGATGACACATATTAAATTTGACTTGCTAACTTTAGCGTTGGTATTCTGATATATCTTTTATAAGCTTTCGATTCCCAACGACCAAAATCCTGAATTTCATCATCAGAAAACCCCATTTTCGAAGACTGAGATGCAGCTCCGATCCTAAAACTATGACTTTGAAAATTATCCGATGTAATATTCGCCACATTCAGAGCTTTCTTTAGAACAGCGTTAAACTGATAACGTGTAACATAGTTTCCACCGAAGTGTATGAATGCAGGACCAATACTTTTGGGCCTGGCAATAAAATATTTCTTTAATAAATGAACAGGACATACATGAGAATTAATTGAAGGTATAATTATTAAACTACCTTTGCCTAACTGATCAGTTTTTGAAAATTTATGGTTGATAGAAACGTTTTTTCTAAAAACTAAAATCATCTAACGACAAAGTGTCAGAATGTGCCAGTGATTTGTTGACTTCTAATTCCCTATCCTGAAAAAGCCGAAATAGGCCAAACTAAACAACCCCGAAAACAATAAGGTCTGATACTGTGAGAGACATACAGATGGTAATGGTGAAATCAATTTATCTAAAATCTGTGGCGTAATTGGCAATCTTGAATCCGCTCGTTTGGGAAGCCTTTCCATTCTAATTAACATTTCTTAATTATAAAATTTTGTGTGTTATCAGTCATATTTAACATTTTACATTTAAAGGCTATACCAAAAATATAAGACTTGACAGTAGACGGAGCATAATCTCGCACAGATAAATATGCTAGAAAGTTACATATAACATTAAGTGAGGGTGGCCAAAGAATGGCATGTCCGTGTGAAGATCTAAATTGATCAAATTACCTGACAGCAGTTTCATAAGTGTTACTTGTGTTTGGTGAGATTGACGCCGTTAACAATTTGTCGGATTCAAATTTGAGATCACTTGTAGAAAAGACTGTGGGACCTTTTCTGGTTCTTGTAGAGTCTCTGGAGACATGCGACGAAACCGTGGCCACTGTTGACGAGAAATTGCATCTGCAATACAGTTTTTGATTGATGAAATATGCATTGCTTTGAACTGAATATTATAAACCATAGCTTTTAAGACTAAAGGACGAAGAATATGCATTACCCTTCTTGATCTAGACGTTTTAGAATTCAAGATATGAACAAGTGCTTTGTTGTCAACGTGTAAGATAATTGTTTTATTCGCAAAGGTCTCATACCACAAATGAAAGGCTAATACAATAGGTAATAACTCTAAAATGTAATGTCCTTTAATATATTGCAACCTAACCAAAATGACGGCCAAGGAAAGAAAGCCAAATTAGGCCGTAAATACGAAGCACATCCATCAAACTCACTCCCAACACTATCAGTAAATAACTCCATATCAACATTTGATATCCAATCGGAATCGGGAAAATAACATTTGCCATTAAAACAATCTAAAAATAACGACCACAGCCTTATGTCTCCTTAATTGACGCAGTGAGCCTTATATGGTGCCGAGGATTTGATATTCCTGACATTGCATCATAAAACGTCTGTTGAATGCCCTACCCGTAGGGATCACTCTCGAACAAAAATTAAAAATGCCTGTAAAGACTGGAGAACACGTAATGTTCTTTTTTGCCTAACTAGTTTGAAATTATTGTTTTCAATTTCAGCAATTTCTCTTGGGAATTTTACTGACATTTCAATTGTATTAATTTCAAACCCCAAAAAGTAAGAACATAAGTTGGACCGACGAACTTGTCATGTGCCAAAGGAACTCCTAAGTGATCACATAAAAATCGAATTCACTCATCAGGTTAAGGCAAGTTGAATCAGCCCCCGGGCCTGCAAACAAAAAATCATCTAAGTAGTATATAACACTATCCGATCCCATTTTGTCCTTAAAGATACATTCTAGAAATGTTGAGAATTTCTCAAATGTTGCACAAGACTACAACTTTGAGGCAAACAGCGGTCCACGAAGTAAAAGTCAAAAAATTTGAAACCCAATAACTCGAAATCATCCGGGTTTACTGGTAAAAGCCTAAATGCCGAGCTGATATCTTTTTTTCCAATTAGGGCGAACTTTCCTTTGCTACCCACCATATCTAGTGCGTGGTCAAACGGCGTATAAGTCACAGAACACAAGCCCCTATCAATATAATCATTTACGCTTAAACCGTGTGGAAACGATAAATGCTGTATAAGCCTCCAAGAACCATCCTTTTTAGGACATACGCCAGTCGGAGACAATCTTAGATTAAAAAGAGGTTTATTGTTAAAGGGGCCAGCTATTCTACCCAAATTAATTTCTTTCAATAATTTTTGTGCAACTTCAACTTCATTGCCAAAAACAGAAACTACATTTCTACAATCAGTAGTCTTCCTAGGTCCAGTATAATCTAGACGAAAACCTTCCAAAATCCCAAATATAATTCTGAAGCGACTATTTTATTACTGTAATTTTCCAAAAACTTGCAATTAGCGATTGAATGAACCGTGGAAAGCTGGTCGCTGGAATCTGACAGCTGCCCTTGGATTAGCACTAGAGCCTCGTTGCGAACTGTTATTTGGTTGTCCAGCAGCGAATCTAGGACCACGCCTGAAATTAAAATTTGTCTGAGCACCATAAAATCGTGTACGGTTTACCGATGGGTGAATACCTGTACAACGTAAACAACTATGTGAATAATGACAGTTAGGCCTAGTACAGGAGCAATTGTTATAATCATAACATTTATTACATGGTTTTGGTTATTTTGTGTGTTATCATCATACATGAAGAGTAACCAAAGCTCTAAATCAACTGTTCCCCAGTTACAAGACGGCATTCTTATTTTTTAAACGGAATTGCTCGTCGTACCTCTTCAAGCCTAAACCGGGAACCCTATTAGCTCCCAGTCGTATGTTACTCATGTATTTCAGAAGCCCTCTTGCCTCTCTCAGATGACTTGACAAATAATTATCAATGAAAATCAGAAATGCATCAGTCCACTGACTAATATTATTAATCTTTACTGTTGATGCTTTTGGTTTAGATTGTAGAACACAATCTTGTATTATTAAAGTATTAGAACTATCATCAATAGGTACTGGGTTCGACAATAAACAACCCAGATCAATATATTCACCATTTAAGATTTTTTTGTCTGATACTGCTCGAAACATTATTACCCAAATCATTGCTGATGCTGGGAATTTCGTATACAGAATCGACATTAGATTCAAAATTTTGAAATGCACCTTGTTCATTGATGTTTTGTGAATACACAGGCATTACGGACTCTTCATTATTCGGCAAATCTACTGAACATGGTAGATGGTCCTGGTGCATTAGATGTTGGAAATTGCATTCGGGGCGGCACTACATCATGTTCTGTTTGGGACGGTGCAGCTGTCCTGTCATTCTCAGTAACACGGGCTGTTCTCCTTCTTTTAACTCCTTTTCCCCTCGCAACAGTTTTTCCCCTAGGCATCACTAACCTTCCAATAAATGAACACAGTATAAATAAAATAATAATAGTTGTCAATCTTAAAACATATGTATAACTAAATATAAAAGTAAACATGAAATGAACAACGCAATATCTATGACGGAAAAGAATTGATAATAAATCAATTAATCAAATGTCAATTTAAAGCATTTACCGAATATTTCTTAACGGAAGCCTAGTTAAATATAATTCACTGAAATAATTCACAACATCAAATAACAATTAGGTGTACCATGGATAAAATTGTATTGTCTAGCGATATTAGATGACTCTCAGCGCGCATCGAATATTTAGTATAAATTAAATACCTGATAATAGGAAGCTACGAGAATAAATCTGCATAACAAAATGTAATTAGCATAGATAGCATCAACATTAGATGCCTCAATAAAAGACAAAGCAATAATGTGAATGAAACTAAAACTTGAATTAAATTAAACATCATAATTCGTTATATAGGCATATAATAAACATAAACAAATAAAATCGATTGAATGTATTAAAATTAAATATCAAGTAATCATGTGTATACTAAATTAACTCAATAATCTGACCTTAAATCAATATAAATCCTTGAAGATAGCGTTTGCAAAATTTGTGATGAGGAGTGCAAGAGCAGTTAATTTATATGTAGTGTAATAAATTTAGACATGCGCGTCTGCTTTGACCCGCTAATGAACTATTGCTGGTCTTCCTCTGATAACGCGATTTAATGGTCGAGCCCTTTAAATCGAATTATATCTTTTGGAGAAGTTAATTTCTGGCATACTGTCAAGATCTAAAATGAAATCAAATCCCAAAAGTTTGAAATTTGAAAAGCACGACTGAACATTTGATTCGGGATAGTGAATCAGATCTGTATACTTTTGTTTCCAACCCACACAGCTTTAGTTTTGGAAGAGTTAATTTGTAACCCAAATACTTTTGGAAAGATTCAAAACACTTTAAAGTCTCCTCAATGATGTTTCACTTCCATCTAGAATAAGAAAAGTGTCGTCAGCATATTGACTCAAAAGGATTCATTTTATGAACAAATGTTCCTTTTATATTGGGGTTTGACCTTATTTTCATAGAAAGTAACTCAACACCTATAACAAAAGGTGTGGGAGCGGAGGGTATCCTTGGAACACCGAGATGACTTAAAAATCAAATTTGTGTGAACAGACGATTTTGTGTTGGTGTGTTTTTATAACAATTTGTTAACAAGTTAATAACAAATTGTTACTGAAAACCCTTAACGATCTTAAAAATGCGTAATTTAAAAAAGTTTCAATTTTTCGAGTAATTTATCTTCAACCTCAGAAAACTTTCAGCCTGCCTTTTCACGAAATGTTTAATTAGAATGTTTTTGTGCTATTGAAGATTCCTCCTGACAACCGATCAGACAGTAGTTTCAAGTTGACGTATAGCCTAATAGTACATTAAACGATGCTTTCTAGCTAGAAGATGCATTTGTCTTTCAAAATGCAACTGGCATACAAGGATCATTATGATGCTATGTGGATAAATTTATCGGGTTTCAAGAGCTTATTTGACAGCACGGCATCCTTCAATGGCTTCCATTTCTACGATTGAAAAACAATTTGTGGCGAAATGGGAGATAATTTTGATGAAGTAGAATCCTGATTGATTGGAAAGGATATCGGTATCATTTGATAAATGACTGTTCTGCAGTTGGCTGTTCATTATATAAATATCTGGATCAAAGTTGTAGTTTAAATTACTTAAATTATCACACAGACAACTGTTCCGTTTGGTTCCTCTTTTATTCTTTCCTTTCATTCTGAACACTAAAACTAAATTTATCAACGCAACTTTTTTCGATTTGTTTATAAGCTCCTTAATATGAAATATTGGCGAATGACTAACATTTGCCTTTAACGATTTATCAGGTTGATATTAGCATTGTGAACACGCTTTGAACCTGTCACACAAGTAGTATTTAATCTGTGAAAAAGATATTTGGTTAATATTGATAAAGATGTACTTAGTTTTAGAAAAGTTTTTTTCAAGGTCGAACTTGAACTTAAATTCATTTTTTGTTTTTTTATTTTTTCACTATTACGACCGTATATTTAAATAGTAAACGTGCATTCCGATTTCTTCATGTAATTGATTTGAATTTCGCAATTTCTGTTGTTTGATGGTCAGCAAAACAGGGTAATAAACGCAGATATAATCATGTGTGTCTAGAAAATATCTCCGGAAATAATTGAGCTGTGTCGTTCAAGTAGGTCAAGTAGGTATATGTGCATCTTCATAACTTAGCACCCTTCAACATTTTAGACTTAAATATTATTCATAACTAAATTCTGCTTATTCTTAATCGCTTATTATTTTTTCTTATTTTTCCTGTTTCTCTCTGTCTTCTGGAGTTATTGCCAGAACTAACAAGTTTAAAACTGTCCTTTAAGGACAATAACTCATATAAGAAGACAGCTGACAAAGTTATCTACATGTTAGCTGAACTGTTTGCAAATCTTGTCTTGATGATCATTTTATTTTGTTATATTTCTAACTTTTCTATTACAGTTTTCAAGATAATGCCAAAACGAAAAGAAAATTCTAAATTGTCATTTAAGGGCGACATCGTCTTTACGAAGTCAACTGGTAATTTTCGTAATTGACTTATTTATAGATCTTTTCGTCCAGATCATTTTGCTTTTCGTTATTATCTATCTCTTAGTGTTTCCAAGATAAAAGTCAAATACACAAAAATCGTACAAATCGTCATATAAGTAACCGACTGAAAATTTCCGCCGTTGGACTAATTAGTAGATCTTCTCTTACGTGTATGTTTTGGGGTTTGAGAGTTTATCTCTATCTATAATCTTCAAGACAAAAAAAAAAAAAAAAAAATGAACCAAATTGGTAAACGTCGTCATTTAATGGCAACGAATCCATTAGGAAGTCGTCATACAGTTTTGATGTTAAAAGACAAAACATACAGAAGGTATATGTCATCATTTTAAACATTTTTGCTGCATTCAGATCTTTTCTGTCTATAGTGGTTTTCAAGATAATAGACAAAACTTGCATTTTACCCTATGTCCTATGTTAAGCGCCATGTCGGCCATGTTGGTTGGAGGCTGGGTCATCGAACACATTTTTAAACTAAATAACCTAATAATTATTGTGGCCAAATTTGCTTAAATAGGGATCGTAGTTTCAGAGGAGCTGTAAAGTTAACGGACGATGACGACGGACGACGACGACAGATGACGGACGCCAAGCGATGGCAAAAGCTCACACTGGCCCCTTGGGCTAGGTGAGCTTTAAAGTTGTATGAAATAAGAGGTTTCACTGCAAGAAAATTAGTGAAGGTGTTGCGTTTCTTTTGTTATAGTAAATACTAGTATTTGGAATGCTTATTAGATAAAGGCGCATACCGCTGTGCAATAGTCATAAATCGATTAAGCGAAAACAAATCTGGGTAAAACACACTTTAAAGCAGACATAACACAATTTTCTATTTTTGTTTCAAAATGTTTAATTATACATAACTTTCCCCAGGAATACATCGAAAGCAAAATAACTGTCAAATATTTGGTAAAATATGTATTTTAATGCAACGATTGCATAGTTCAATCCCGGAAGTCATTCAGAACGAGGCTACTAAGTCACGGGTTCCCAATCATTTATATTGGCATAAGGGTACAGCGCAGATTTATTTTCGATCAATATCTAAAAAAAACAACAATTTAAATGGCCGCCTTCTGGTTGACAAGCAGCACAACGTGCTCTAGATAAATTTGCTGTTATGGTCTGAAAGCTGACAGGAATGTTATCAAAAAATACATAAGAGACTTTATATCAACAAGTGTCAAACTATATTTGAACATTAACATTAGAAATACACCATTTTTACAGATATGGAAAAAAAATTGCAGGCAAGTGCGGATAAAACAAAACTAGGACCCGGTATTCAATATACTGAAGGTACAAATCAGGAAACTTTCAAGTGTCAAGGCAATATAGTGCTAGCCCTTTGGAGGAGAACTTTTATTGTAAGATATTTCAAAACGTTAGGAGCTGATGAAAATTACCTAATTAAAAGGAACGAACTTGATAAGAAAAACCAAACCATTGACGATCAACGATGAAAGAAAATTATTTGATTGGAAATCATCCCTTCAACAAGATCTAGATAAAACAGTTTTAGCAATTTCAATTAAAAGAAAAAAAAAATGATTAGTACAATGTTTTATAGTACAAATACTACATTAATACAAGGACAAAAAACCGACGAATGGGTTCATTTGGAATATAGTCCATTGTCGTTTGTAATTGGTGATATTTTATCGAACAATTCAAAGGGAAATAACTCTGGTGCAGAAGTAGATAAACAAATAAAAATTATCCCAGATAAAACACTTAAACAAGATGGTGATAAGTTGAATCAAGAACCTGATTCATCCCTTACAGACTCTTTGATAGAACAATTAGACAAGACACTCCCAGTAACTGACAATGGGGAGACAGGTACTTCGGATAAAGATGAAACAGAAAACCTATCGAAGAATGATGATAGTTCAACCAACACAGAAAATGTAGAAACAGAAGAAACTACTGAAACCTCTAACAACATAAATGAAAATACCAGTGATACACAAAATGTCATGATTAAAACCCTTTTAGAAACAACAGAATTACAGAAAAAGGAAACAAATGATATGCGAGCAAGTCTACATATGCTAGATAGACTTATAATTTGATACGCCAGACGCGCGTTTCTTCTACATAAGACTCATCAGTGACGCTCAGATCAAAATAGTTAGAAAGCCAAACAAGTATAAAGTTGAAGAGCATCGAGGACCCAAAAATTCCAAAAGGTGTGCCAAATACGGCTAAGGTAATCTATTCCTGGGATAAGAAAATCCCTAGTATTCGAATAATTCATAGTTAGTTTTGCAAACAGTAAATTTATAAAATGACCATATAATTGATATTCATGTCAACACCGAAGTGCTGACTACTGGGCTGGTGATACCCTCGGGGACGAAACGTCCACCAGCAGTGGCATCGACCCAGTGGTGTAAATAGAAATCACAGATGAAATCAAGATGTGTAAAAAGTCCATACTGAAGTTGGAAATTGTGCTGAATTCACAAATAGAAAGAAAATAAAAGACAACTACAGAAAATATTCAGAAATAAAAGACTTGAAAAATCAGTTAATTAACATAAAAAAAGAAAAGCCGAATGACGATAAACAACATGATCCAGATGTAAGGATTAAAGAAGTAACATGAGTAAATAAAGACTTAATTCATAAAGAGAATAGCAAAAATGTAAAAGAGATCAATACAACAGAAGAAAGTAGAAACATGGTCACAGAAGATCACTCGGACAATGATTTATGGATTATAGGTACGTCTATAATAAAAGACCTACGTAGTAGCAGGATGTATAAGAATAAATCTGTACGTATTACTACCTTACGGGATAAGACAATTTATGGTGCTACACAGCTTATTAAATCCGGTAAAATCAGTGCAAAAAACATCATGTTTCAAGTTGGATCAGATGAACTGGAAACAAAAGAACCAGATGATATAATGGAAGAGATGGTGATACGTGTACAGTCTACAAACAAGAACTACCAGGATCATCAATCATACTGGGTCAAATTATACCACGGTTTTACAGTGATAGAAGACTGGCAACAGAATATGAACATAAAAGACATGTCATGAACAATCTTATTACTGAACATTGTAGGGAAATTGATATTTATCACGTTGAGTATGATAATATGAAATTTATTGACTACACTGATGGTATTCATTTGAACTCATATGGAGTTTGTAGTTTAGTTAGGTGTACGAAAAAAAGTCTTAAATCCAAAATTAGGGTTATCATAAATGTGACAACAATAGATAGAAATACAGTGTCTAAAACTGGGACAAAAGTTATAACAACAGTTACACACACGAAAGACAAAAAGAAATGTTGATAGCAAAGAAAAGGAACATTTCTTCCAATCTAGATATGACAATTTTAACTTCAATAAACAAGAAGGTTCATATCATGAACAAGGTCAAGGGTCACATCCTTATAAGTGACAAAGTCAATGGTTAGGTCCATATTATGATCAAATCATAAGTCATGTTTTTAAAATCACAGAGACAATGAGCATTTTGTAGGTAATAGTAGAAAAGGTACAATGAATGAAAGAGGTTATTATGAAAGTAATATTGTAATGCCGTCCACCCCTTTTGAACACATTTTGCTGTGTTGTTATGAAGTACAAATAGTAATACGGAGATGTCTGTGAGATGATATGCTATGCAAATGAGTCTATTTAATATGCTGATTGTACTAATATTGATTGTCAAGATTTAATTCTATTGTGTTCCAAATGATGTCATGATTGGAATTTACTCGCGGTGACAAATTTGCAAGTTTGATCCCAGAGTGCCGGTACCTTTGTTTCTGTTGTTTTATTTGAGATATTAACCTGTTTACATGTGTTCCTAAGTTATCCTGTATGTGTAATAACTTTCACAATGAATAAATATGTTGGTTCTTATTGATATTAAGCTGGAAAACATCTTTATTTACATAAAACTTCCAATGTTTACATTTTGATTTGCCATTTCGGGAATTTCCCTAAACAGAGAGATGGCTGCTGATTGGTCCAACACATGTTAAAGCGTCTGTGATTGGCTGACATTCGAATAAAACTGAAATGATCAACTACGGAGAGCAGTAAGTGTTTGTGGTTTGAAAGTTATGAAGCGCCAAACTTGAAATAGTCGGCGCCTTTCTAGGTGCAAACTGTTGTGTAAATAGTCGTTGACTTCGCTAGGTGCAAATTGTTGGGTGACTTTGCTAGTGTGCATATGGTCGGTGACTTTGCTAGGTGCAAATGGTCAGTGACTTTGCTAGGTGTAAATAGTCGGTGACTTTTCTAGGTGTAAATAGTCGGTGATTTATTTGGGTGTAAATACTTGGGGACAATTTAGGGTGTAAATTGTACCAATATTTTAAGTAGTTATTAGAAATACAAATGTAGATGTTGTTGATTTAAGGCTACATACTTTTACAAGTGTTCTTTTATTGAGGCACCTTTGTAAGCCTGTTCAAGCTATACGCTACCTCATTAGTTTGGAAATTAGTTGTAGTTAACAGAGTGGTGACTGGATTGTTGTATATATGTCAGATTATATATATATATATATATAGATTAAATAAGATAGACCAACCATACCCTTGGACCCAACCAGACCAATGACAGAGCCTGTCCAGCCAGATTCTCCGCGTTTATAATTGTCAAATAAATAATCAAAACTGTAATATATGCTATTTCTTTTATTTCTCAATCACATATAAAATAGATAAGACCTGTAGAACATAGGTTAATCGAAGCTGTAACTGGGTTGGTTCGACGGTATTCCAGTTAGACGTCGGCCCTACATTTTACAGTAATAAATGATACCAGTTAAGAAATCCCTTTCTGTGTAACCTGTGATCTCTGGTGGCCGACTCTAACACCAGGGAGGCAGCGTTATATTTGGTGGCAGCGGTGGGATTCATTTATAGAGTCTGATATTGCTTGTACAATTACACAAATTGTTTTAAAACCAAGAAAATAATAAAATGGATGATTCAAACGTTGTTACGTTTGGCCCACATCTCAATGAGACTGGTGATGAAGCAGATGCAACTATGCATGAAAATATATTAGACAAAAGTTCTGAAATTTTTAGAACAACGGAGAGAATGCTGGCAGAGGCACGTGCAGAAATGAAACTTCGGATGGACAAATGTTTTTCCGATTTTTCAAAGGATATGAATCAGATGTTTGCCAAATTTGAAGGGCAAGCTCTGGAAAGTAGGTCCACCCCAATTTTAGGACGGGGAATTGAAAGTCCAGCAACTAGTCTGGAACACATAATCAGGCATGACAGAACTGATAAAAATAACAGTCATATTCCAGATATCCGACAGTCAAAACCTGATATTTCTTGCAAAATAAAACCCCAAATATATGATGGCTCGGATGATTTGGAGGAGTATTTGACACAATTTAATTTATTGGCAGAACTAAATGATTGGGACCCTAAGATTAAGGCCTTACTTTTGGCTAGTAGTTCATCTGGAAGTGCTCGGGCTATATTAAATGAAATCACAGATGGGGAACGGCACGATTTTGAGAGTTTGGTAAATGCTCTGAAAAATCGGTTCGGTTCAATGAATAGGTCAGAAGTTTTTAGGGCTGAGTTGCAAACAAGGGTAAGATTAAACAAAATGAAACGCTGCCAGAACTTGCATAAGCTATAAAGAAACTTACACGTAGGGCTTATCCGGATACTACTCCTCTAGTTAGGGACACCTTGGCTCTAGATTTTTATTGATGCAATTTCGAGACTGATATACGCCTCCGACTGAGAGAGGTTGGACCAACTTCAATTAATGAAGCAGAGAATATTGCTATTAGACTTGAGGCCTTACGTATAGCTGATAGACAGAAATGTCGGAATGTTTGTACGGTCGAGACTGAAACCGTTTAGACCATTGTCTAAAACAAAGAAAAATCATAAGTTAATCAATGTATTAAATTTTGGACAAATGTCGTGAGCGAGAATGAATTCTCAATACTAGTAAATGTTTTTTTTTTTTGGCTTCTAAAAATATATATCTGTGGTAGACACTACAGAATTAATAGATAAAAGCAAATTTAGAAATAAAGTTAGATACACGTTTCATGTATTTGAAGCATGAAATGTTATTCAATGGCGGAAATAAAAGATGCCGCCATTCTCTGAATAGATTATATGTATAAATATTATGTTGATATCCTTTCACTAAGGATAGTTTAGCAGTTAAAGGTGAGGTTATGTATACCTTGTTTTAAAATTAGAGTTGATGCTTCATGTAAAATTTCCGAAGCGGAAATTGTAGTAGTTACAGAGATAAATTATTACTAACGGCACGGACTATGGTCGCGTTTAATATCATTCTGTTGTGATTTGTTTTAAACTAATGAAATATTTTTGGTGAAAATACTGAACTGTATTTATTTGGTCGTTTCTATTTTAGGAATTTTATGAAAACCCAAAATGTCAGTTGACAGTTTGGTTAAACACTCTGGTTATGTGGTGCTGAACAATTGTTCAACACACTGATATGATGATTTTAAATGATTACAATCTTAGTGAGAGGCCCTATTAAAAAAATTGTTCTTTATGCTCGTAATAGAGAAAATTAAAATAAAAGTTCAGAGTATCTGTTGCTGGAAAGACTGTCTCAGTTTAATACTGAAATGTAGATGTTTTGGCCTGGCCAGTCAAAATATGTGACTTGAAGGTATCATGCTTGAGAGTTGATCAGAAAAGATAGAGTAGCTATTGATCAGTAAATAACGAGATGTACACAACGAGGCACCTTCCGAAAAAGGCTGCGTGTACATGAAATATTTCCTAGATTGGATAGTTACTGAAGGTGGAGATTGATTGCTCAACAGAGATAGACACAGGTGTGACCTAATCACTGGTCAGTGTCTATGGAGCAAAGCTTGACAAGAACGGGTCTGCTGGAGAAACGTTTCACAATGTTTGTAAGCCCGGTTAGGAGTATAAAGAGGGTGCTCAGTCTAGGCAATGTCAAATAATGTTGTTAAAATTCAAAGAATAAATTGCAAAGAACAATATATAGATAGAGAAAGAGAAATTTGGTTAATGCTTATGGGGTCAAATTTAGTAATAGCGGATTTGCTGAAGAAATATTTCACAATATTTACAAATCAGGGAATGAATTTAAAGAGAGAAATAAGTATATGTAATACCAAATAGGGCTAAAAAAAAAAATTAATCATTAACAGATAGGAACGACATGTTTGCTCAAAAGAGATAGACACACGAGTGACCTAATCACTGGTCAGTGTTTATGGAGCAAATAATGATAAAACAGGTTTGTTGGAGAAGCATTCCATTATGCTTACAAGCCAAAATATGAGAATGAAGGAAAAGAACATAAAACCAGAGTGAAACGAAGTAACCAAATATAGTCCAATAGTAAAATAGATGTATTAATTTATTTTCTTTGCAGAAAATGGGAAAACGGAATATCAGTAGATAGCAATAATATTAAAATGAATAAAACAAAAGATTGATTCCTAAGCTGTTACATAATAGCGGGACACGGGAGTTAGGATAGAGTTTGGAATTTATAAAATGTAGATAGAAACATATGTGTGGCATGTGTAATAAATCAAGAAATAAGTATATTTAAATGGTGTTGTATTGTTTTATATAAGTTGTTTATCTGATATTGTTAAATATCAGGCCAAAATGAAATAATATTTTTATTTTGAAAAATCAAAGTCATAAAGTACTGTTATCACTGACTATGGTTTTGGTAAATGCTATTTGAATGGTTGTTGAATATTTCATTGATTACCTAACTTTAGTTCCTATCGCTGTAAACCAAATCAATTCCACCTATTTGGGGACCAAATTCTGATGGATGGGGCAATGTAATGCCGTCCACCCCCCCGTTTTTGAACACATTTTGCTGTGTTGTTATGAAGTACAAATAGTAATACGGAGATGTCTGTGAGATGATATGCTATGCAAATGAGTCTATTTAATATGCTGATTGTACTAATATTGATTGTCAAGATTTAATTCTATTGTGTTCCAAATGATGTCATGATTGGAATTTACTCGCGGTGACAAATTTGCAAGTTTGATCCCAGAGTGCCGGTACCTTTATTTCTGTTGTTTTATTTGAGATATTAACCTGTTTACATGTGTTCCTAAGTTATCCTGTATGTGTAATAACTTTCACGATGAATAAATATGTTGGTTCTTATTGATCATGTTGATATTAAGCTGGAAAACATCTTTATTTACATAAAACTTCCAATGTTTACATTTTGATTTGCCATTTCGGGAATTTCCCTAAACAGAGAGATGGCTGCTGATTGGTCCAACACATGTTAAAGCGTCTGTGATTGGCTGACAGTCAAATAAAACTGAAATGATCAACTACGGAGAGCAGTGAGTGTTTGTGGTTTGAAAGTTATGAAGCGCCAAACTTGAAATAGTCAGGGGCCTTTCTAGGTGCAAACTGTTGTGTAAATAGTCGGTGACTTCGCTAGGTGCAAATTGTTGGGTGACTTTGCTAGTGTGCATATGGTCGGTGACTTTGCTAGGTGCAAATGGTCGGTGACTTTGCTAGGTGTAAATAGTCGGTGACTTTTCTAGGTGTAAATAGTCGGTGATTTATTTGGGTGTAAATACTTGGGGACAATTTAGGGTGTAAATTGTACCAATATTTTAAGTAGTTATTTGAAATAGATGTTGTTGATTTAAGGCTACATACTTTTACAAGTGTTCTTTTATTGAGGCACCTTTGTAAGCCTGTTCGAGCTATACGCTACCTCATTAGTTTGGAAATTAGTTGTAGTTAACAGAGTGGTGACTGGATTGTTGTATATATGTCAGATTAATATATATATATAGATTAAATAAGATAGACCAACCATACCCTTGGACCCAACCAGACCAATGGCAGAGCCTGTCCAGCCAGATTCTCCGCGTTTATAATTGTCAAATAAATAATCAAAACTGTTATATATGCTATTTCTTTTATTTCTCTGTCATATATAAAATAGATAAGACCTGTAGAACATAGGTTAATCGAAGCTGTAAAGTGGGTTGGTTCGACGGTATTCCAATTAGACGTCGGCCCTACATTTTACAGTAATAAATAATACCAGTTAAGAAATCCCTTTTCTATGTAACCTGTGATCTCTGGTGGCCGACTCTAACACCAGGGAGGCAGCGTTATAATATTACACAAATGCTAGAGTATTTTTTCAATTGTTCATAATATTATATGCCTTATATACAAAGAAAAGGTATATGATAAAACAGTAATTGCAGTGTCCTATAATTATACCAAACAATTTGTAAAAAAGAGAACACACATTAACAAATTTTAAAGTTTTTTATTGAAAACTATAGTATGACAAATTTTCAGGTCTTGCTTTGAGTTGTCTCTCTTGTCACATCTGATAAAGATCAATTTATGCACAGAAATATTTGCTCCAATAAAAGCACATTTTGTTCAGTTATGAATGTTTACTATACTGATTTACACACTGTTTATATATTCAATATGCTTATGCTGTTCTTATATTTTATTCCCTGAGTTTATAAACTCAGATAGTTAGATTTTAAAACAAATCAGCTTTCAGATCAATAGCAAAATGTTAATCTATGAATAAAAAAAAAAAAAAACACAATTGTCAATATCGTCTGGGAATGTGTGGTCTCGGGAATAAGATTAATGACTAATTATTTGTCAATTTATTAGATAATGATATAACTATTCTACTTGAGACATGGAAAGGCGACACCGCAGAATTTAAAATTCTTGGGTTCAATTTAATCTCAAAATCCAGAAAAAGAAAAATGCAAAAGCCATAGTGGTGGTATTATCATTTACATTAAAAAAAAACAATTTTGGAAGGAATTGTACACTTAGAAAAATCAACTTTCCAAAAATCGCATTTGGCTTAAACTAAATAAATCATTCTTTGGGTTCTCCCAATATGTGTTTATGTGTGCGGTGTAAATCCCACTATGATTATGATTTGATAACATTTGAAGAAGAAATATGCCCTTTTCGAATAAAG
>JAASAO010001648.1:0-20207 GCA_017311375.1 Mytilus coruscus | reverse complement strand
TTTCAATCGCATATTAATTATCCGACAAAGAGCTTATTTCTATAATTTTTAAAAATATCATCCATATCAACGAAATGGTCGTGAGAAAAAATCCACTGCTGATCACAACCGGTCGAGTGTCGTGACGCTTGCAATCACATTATCCATCAGCAGTCTTTCTGCCTTTTATATTTCAATTTTATTCAATCAATGTAATAAATCTACCCTTAATTCCCACCTTTTACCTACCGAATAGTAAAACTGGTCGACTCGTAAGTTATAAAAATAAAACAAATCAGCTGAGTGATTACGCAACATCCTCACTGTGACCAGTCAGGATATAACTCTATAGGGTTATTACAGAAAAATAACATACATTTGTTATTGTTGACTAAAAATCAAAGAACTGTGATAACATATGTATGTTACATGTTTCAAAGGGACAATATACATCATTAGTTTAGTTAAAATGTATAAAAGTTCTATTGATATTACTTTTATCTATATGTATACTTAACTATTGAAAGATATAACAGTTCATAGTTTGCCAATTTTGCATAGTACACCTATATGTTATTACAGAAAAATATGCCTGTAATAACTATAGGGTGTTATCACAGCTTCTCTATATCACTTGAAGCATTTGCTCAGACATACATCATGCTTAATTACAATGTATTTTAATTTATTGTAAGAAATAATGACCAGAGCATGTAATGAAGTTCTGCAAGTTTCTCAGTAATTCCCAAGTGTCTTATATAGTAAGTTACATTCCTTTAATAACCTAGCCTTGTTATCACAGCTAAGTTTATCCCTTAATAGCCTCGTCTCATTGATTTACCATGGTTCATCAAAAATGAATTAATTTAATTAAAAATTAGTTATCAAGGCTATGCATTTAGTTTCTGCTAAAGTCTCAACAGTTCCCTAGAGCCCACTATAAATGAAATAATTTTACAAAAACAAACATATGTTATTACAGATTAGAAAATTTAAGGAATAAAGAGTAGACAACTCATGAAAGTATCTGTAATAACACACGCAAGTTATTTTCTGTAATAACCCTATAGAGTTATATCTTTGACTGGTGACTTCAGATGAAAATCATCGTAAAATGATAACTTAAACAGACGGTCAGTTTTTGTTTGAATAGTTTTGAAAGTTATATCCAAGGATGTTCAAAGTCGCCGTTGTATTTATTAATTTGATCATTGACAGAATTAGTCCTTGGTCGCTTCGAAAATCTCGATTTTTCCGTGTCAACCGCCATTTTTTACCTGTGAGACTTGTCAATCACAAGTTGTCTCCTTATACCGATTTTGATAATGATTTGACTTAGCTATGAAGTCAGTCGGCTGGCGAGATTTAGCGATTTTCAAAATTCTTTGGCGACTTAAATCGTCATTTCGCCGGCAAGATTATGGCCTGAATCTAATCCAGACCCTCATATTGGAAATTTTATAGAAAATCCAGAGCCTGTATCTTTGAACTCTTATATTTGGGATTATTACCAGATAGAGGATTACTTCATTCAGAGCTAGAAATGATTTCCCTACAGCAAGTTTTAAATAAAGATATTAGCTTATATAAGAAAAATATAGACCTATTCAAGTACACCTTATAGGGTGCGCTTGACTTTTCTCAGCAGGAGGTTTATTAGATTAAGGTTTTTAAGGACTTTTTTGTAAACGAACACCTTTGCATGACATGGACAAACAAAGAGTAATTTTATTTTAAATCTATTCATATTCATGAAAATCTCTAATGAAGTCTATGGATTTTCCGTAAAAATCTTGGCTTCATTTACCACAACATCTACATTTTCTATTAAATGCAATGAAAGAATATTGCCATGATTGTTGTGAACAATGTTCTCCCTTTGTTAAGTGTACAAAATGGCACATATCTTTTATTGAGTATTTTTGCTGTTATTGTCTGGCCTGGGACAAAAGTCGCAATATGCGAGACTTCTAAAGGTATTACTATCTGGCAGTGGCGGCGGCATAAACTATTTGTATAAAGCTTTTTGTTTCAGAAGGATGAAAACCTGGAAGTGTTTTATCTTTTGATTTTGCCATTTGCTAATAAGGACTTTCCGTTTTGAATTTTTCTTGAGATACCAGGTGTTTGGTATTTTTGCTATTTTACTTCGTACTTTGTATGCAGATACCTTATTTTAAGAAGTTTCTGTCTGTCATATGTCCATTGTCCTTGACCTCATTTTCATGGTTGAGCGACTGCTTGAAAAAAAAAATTATTGTTTTTTTTTGTCATGTGAATTTCTCACTTATTATGAGTATTAGTATAACTATATTTAGTATATATGGGTTCCTTGCAACGTCTACATGTCCATCATACAGAGTTCACCTGACGTTGACCTTGTTTTCATGGTTCATTGATCAATGTTAAGTTTTTGTGGTTTGGTCTGTTTTTCAAGTACTATTATAACTAATGCACTGTGTAGCATCACCACCGGATATACATGTAGGTCCCCCTGAAGTAAAAAAACGATGATAAAAAAAAGTATCTATTCTTTTCCCCATACAGTCAAAAACTGTTCCCAGTACAATTTATCCGCTTTTTTATTTACATGAATTTCTCTAATAGTAATAAGAAGAATTTGATCTTACCTTACTTTTTCCCCACCACTTCAGTGTACATTTAACCCGTGGTGATGCTTCTCAATGTAAGCAGTAGGTTAACTTTATTTGGTGTATGGAATGATTGTAAGGTGTACAAATCTGTCTGGTAGGTATCATCTGACCATTACCTCATTTTCATTGTTCATGTTGTTCATTGGTCAATGTTAAGTTTTTGTGTTGCATATAATATAAAAATAAGGTGAGGTATCATTGCCAATGAGACAACTATCCACCAAAGTTCAAATAAAGTGGATGTAAGCAATAATAGGCAACCAGACGGCCTTCAACAATGAGAAAAACCCATTCCTAATAGTCGGTATAAAAGGCCCCGACATGAAAAATATGAAACAATTCGATTGAGAAAACTAACGGCCTAATTTATAACAAAACAATTAACGAAAAACAAATATGACAGACATGAACCAGCGACAACAACTAAACTACAGGCTCCTGCCTTGGAACAGGCATGAGAAGAATGTGGTGGGGTTAAACATGTTTGTGAGTGCTCAACCCTCCTCCTGAGTCTGTTTTTCAAATACATGAACTATAAGCAGAAGGTCAACTATATTTGGTGTATGGAATGATTGTAAGGTGTACATGTCTGTCTTGCAGGTACAATCTGACCTTGACCTCATTTTCATGGTTCATTGGTCAATGTGAAGTTTTTGTGTTTTGGTCTATTTTTCAATTACCATAAGCAATAGGTCGACTTTACTTGGTGTATGGAATGATTATAAGTTCAACATGTTTGTCTGGCAGGTGTCATTTTTCCTTGACCTCATTTTCATGCTTCATTGTTAAGTTTTCATGGTTTGGTTTGTTTCTTGTATACATGTACTTTAAGTAATAGGTCAACTATATTTGGTGTATGATATGATGTAAGGTGTACATGTTTGTCTGGCAGGGTTCATCTGACCTTGACCTCATTTTCATGGTTCATTGGTCTGTGATAAGTTTTCCTGTTTAATTCTGCTTCTTAGAGTTAGATACCATAAGCAATAAGGTCAACTACATTTGATGCATGGAATGATTGTAAGGTGTACATGTCTGTCTGGCTTGGTTAATCTGACCTTTACCTTAGTTTCATGGTCCTGTCACCGTGTGGAAATATTTGTTGTGAGCACTGTCCCTGGGCAAGTTAAACTAAGTGACATAAAGTGTCTAGAAAAAAGTTACTTGTCCTGAATTTCCCAATAAATATTGAAGTATTTTACTGTAAGCCTGTATGATTCTTAAAACTGTTTTGTTTCACAATAAAAAGCAATATAATTGGTGTTTGTGATATTTGTTTATGTATCAATTAAAAGGAGGTATGAGGTTAATATCAATGGTGTTTGTGATATTTGTTTATGTGTTTATCAATTAAAGGAGGTATGAGGTTAACATCAATGAAACTGAAACCCAAAAGCAAAACAACCCAACAAAATCAAGAAGACAACTAATGTTTTGTCCCTTTCCCAAGTTATATTTTACTGCTCTCTTTCATCTGACAAGCTTGGTGTTTTGCAGAATATTGATGGGCCACCTAAGTGTCCCTTTTATCTATTAATTTGTCAGCAAATGAGTAAGACTTCAATCAGCAAGTTGTTGGTGTTTCCTACAAATTGTGCAACAATTTAATTTCTTTTCTTTTTTTTTCCCCCATATTCCCTGTCTTTCGAATTTTCTACCTTCATTTTCTATTTTTTCTTCGACTAGTAATTGTTATTTTCATTTTTTTGATTAACCGGTCAAGATGTTTCTTCACTGGAGAATTTGTAAGCTGCGACATGTGGAATACTGGTTGCCGTATTCCATGTCTTTCTCCACTACGTTTTTTGTTTTATTTACTTCGTTTCGTCATTGTTATTTTTATTTCTTTTTGTCTTAATTACCCGGTCAAGTCTGATTTTATCAGGTATTTATTAGTCCCCTACCGACGAAGTCGAAGGGGACTTTAGGTTTGCACTCCGTCCGACTGCCTGTCTGTCTGTCCATTTGTCAGTCCGGCAAATCAGTTTTCCACACTTTTTTTCTTCATGCTTGTAGATATTAATTAGATAATTATTGTATTGTTTAATCATGACAAGTTACAGATCAAGTTCAAATTTTGTTCTGGTCGGACTATTTTGTGCAGAGTTATGGTCCTTAAACTTAGAAAATTCACTCTATTATAAATCAGTTTTCGGCACTTTTTTTGTCATGCTTGAAGATATTGATTTGATTATTGATATATAGTTTAATCATGACATGTTACAGATCAAGTTTGAATTTTGTTCCGGTCTGATGATTTTGTGCAGAGTTATGGTCCTTGAACTTAGAAAATTCACTCAAATAATCAATTTTCCACATTTTTTTTCGTCATGCTTGAAGATATTGACTTGATATTTTTATATAGTTTACACCATGACAAGTTATATTTCAATTTAGCATTTTGTTCCAGTACAATGAATTTTTAACAGGTAGGGGACTATGTATTGCCAGGCAATACTCACAGAATGCTTGGTCATCGATAAAACTCAATCCTGAAAAAATTTAAATAACACTTCTGTTAGATGGCAGATCAAATATAATCAAAGATCCGGGGTCAATGGAGAAAAATAACGCAAGTGAATGAGATCTAGATTCGCATACTTATAATTTTTATTTTGGTTATCGATCTATTTACCGGTTTTTGTCGAGCCTGCAACTTTTGTTGCAGAAAGCTCGACAGGGATAGTGATCCGGCGGCGGTGGCGGCGGCGTTAACTAACTTCTTAAAAGCTTTATATTTTAGAAGCTAGAAGACCTGGATGCTTCATACTTTGTATATAGATGCCTTATGTTACGAAGTTTCCGTCTGTCATAAGTCCATTGTCCTTGACCTCATCTTCACGGATCAGTGACTACTTGAAAAAAAAGTCAACATTTTTTTGTAATGTTAATTTCTTTCTTATTATGAGTAATAGGATAACTATATTTAGTATGTGTGTACCTTGCAAGGTCCTCATGCCCGTCAGACAATTTTCATTTGACCTCGACCTCATTTCATGGATCAGTGAACAAGGTTAAGTTTTCGTGGTCAAGTCCATATATCAGATACTATAAGCAGTAGGTCTACTATATTTGGTATATGGAATGATTGTAAGGTGTACATGTCCAACTGGTAGGTGTCATCTGACCTTGACCTCATTTTCATGGTTCAGTGGTCAAAGTTAAGTTTTGAGTTTTGGTCTTTTTTCTAATACTATATGCAATTGGTCAACTATATTTGGTGTATGGAAATATTTTATGATGTATATGTCAGTCTCGCAGGTTTTATTTGACCTTGACCTCATTTTCACGGTTCATTTCTCAGTGTTAAGTTTGTGTTTTGGTCTGTTTTCTTCAACTATAAGCAATAGATCAACTATATTTGTTGTAGTGAAGGATTGTAAGGTGTATATGTCTGTCTGGCAGGTATCATCTGACCTTGACCTCATTTTCATGGTTCATTGGTCAATCTTAAGTTTTCATGGTTAAGTTTGTTTGTTAGATACTATAAGCAATAGGTCAACTATATTTAATGCATAAATTGATTGTAAGGTGTACATGTCTGTCTGGCATGGTTCATCTGACCTTCACCTCATTTTCATGGTTCATTGGTCAATGTTAAGTTTTCTTGGTTAAGACTGTTTCTTAGAAACTATAAGCAATAGGTCAACTAAGTTTGGTTTGTTGAATGATTGTAAAGTGTACATGTATTTCTCGTTTGGTTTATCTGACCTTGACCTCATTTTCTTGGATCATGTTAAGTTTATGTGTTACTTGTAGTAAAGCTTTATATTTAGGACTATCAACATAAAATCAATGGTTAGTAAAGATGGCGAGACATTTCAGTCAGTGTTCCAGCTAGGATTTCAAAAGGGCAGGGTGCCAATCCTGAAAAGGGCATTTAACGCGTGATATGATTATATGAAAAGGGCATGTTTTAATAAAGATATTAATCAAACATTGTCTTTATTCATTGAATCAATGGTTATATATATACAAGTACAAATAAAATTGAGAATGGAAATGGGAATGTGTCAAAGAGACAACAACCCGACCACAGAACAGACAACAACAGAAGGTCACCAATAGGTCTTCAATGCAGCGAGAAATTCCGCACCGGAAGCGTCCTTAAGTACAAGTACAACATGATTAGCCCAGATAAAACTCTATCTATCTATATTTTTATGCTGAAAAACTTGTCAACCACCTTGTCACACAAGTTTTCAAGGCATTGCTTGTCACAGTTTAGTTTTATATGCAGTATGTTTTGCAGGGTTTCTATGGTCATACAAGTTATACCTGGAAAGACCCTTTCTATCTCTGCTGTGCTTAATGGCAATACAGCAGCTGTGCTCAGTAAATGCACAATGTTAGGATATAGTGAACAGTGAAAATTTGTATCAAAAATAAAGAATACAGAAAAGATGACCAAGGCACCCTACCAACCTGCTACAAACACCCTCTTTAACTTTTCCCATAATTCAAAAGACCTAAACATATAAATTATAAAGCCAGAAGTATGTAGACATATCTTAGAGAATATCTTAAGTAGGTAACTCAATGCTAGGAAAAATAAAAATGAGTTATCTTTCTTTTTCGGTGTGCTCCTTCTTTGGAGGATTATACACAGTACATAGAAGAAGTAAATCGATTAACAATGGCGGCGGTTTTGTTATTTTCGTATCAAAAGTGAGGGCAGGCAAAGACAAATACTAATGAATTTGCTAAAAATTTACGGAAAACAAGTAAACGATGTTTTTAACAAGTTGATTATGGTTTTCGACTTTCTGTCAATTACGTTTTCTCCATGAAACTACGGTAAACATCCCAAATTGTGTAGTCGATAAACATTTCTTCCTGCCGACTGACCGATTCTATTTGAATGAATTAATGTTGATGATCATTAATGACCCATCCGATAAACGGATTACCTGTAACAACAGGTTATGACACCTGTTGTAACCGTTGATTAGCTTGGGGTCGTAAACAAAATCATAAACTTGCCGCAAGGTAAAATTTCTTAATGGCGGATCATAACATTTATAAAAAACAAAATAAAATACAATCTATTTTCAAAAAGGCAGGGCGCCCTGGAAACTGCAAAAAAAGGCACAGGGCGGCACTCGGGAAAGGGCGGGCGGACCGCCTGTGAAAACGGCCTAGCTGGAACACTGTCAGTGTGTGCACTCTTGTTCAATACTGAATGTCTTCATGACATCGGGCGGCGTTAGTTAACTTCTTAAAAGCTTTATATTGTAGAAGGTGGAAGACCTGAATGTTTAATACTTTGTATATAGATGCCTTATGTTACGAAGTTTCTGTCTGTCACATGACCATTGTCTTGACCTCATTTTCATGGTTCAGTGACTACTTCAAAAAAAAGTTTAGATTTTTTGTAATGTTAATTTCTCTCCTATTATGAGTAATAGGATAACTATATTTGGTATTTGCGTATCTTGCAAGGTCCTCATGCCCGTCAGACAGTTTTCACTTGACCTCGACCTCATTTCATGGGTCAGTGAACAAGGTTAAGTTTTGGCGGTCAAGTCCATATCTCAAATACTATAAGCAATAGGTCTAGTATATTTGGTGTATGGAAGGATTGTAAGGTGTACATGTCCAACTGGTAGGTGTCATCTGACCTGGACCTCATTTTCATGGTTCAGTGGTTATAGTTAAGTTTTTGTGTTTTGGTCTGATTTTCTTATACTGTATGCAATAGGTCTACTATATTTGGTGTATGGAAAGATTGTAAGATGTACATGTCCAACTGGCAGGTGTCAACTGACCTTGACCTCATTTTCTTGGTTCAGTGGTCAAAGTTAAGTTTTTGAGTTTTGGTCTTTTTTTCTAATACTATATGCAATAGGTCTACTATATTTGGTGTATGGAAATATTTTATGATGAACATGTCAGTCTCGCAGGTTTTATTTGACCTTGACCTCATTTTCATGGTTCATTGCTCAGTGTTAAGTTTTTGTGTTTTGGTCTGTTTTTCTTAAACTATAAGCAATAGGTCAACTATATTTTTGTATGGAAGGATTGTAAGCTGTACATGTCTGCCTGGCATGGTTCATCTGACCTTGACCTAATTTTCATGGTTCATTGGTCAATGTTTAGTTTTTCTTGGTTAAGTCTGTTTCTTGGAAACTATAAGCATTAGGTCAACTATATTTAGTGTATTGAATGATTGTAAGGTGTACATGTATTTCTCCTTCGGTTTATCTGACCTTGACCTCATTTTCTTGGATCATGTTAAGTTTATGTGATAGTTGTAGGAAAGCTTTATATTTAGGACTATCAACATAATATCAATGGTTAGTAAAGAAGGCGAGACATTTCAGGGTGTGCACTGTGCACTCTTGTTAATAAATAACGATAAGAAGACAATTTAGTGACAAGAGAATAAATTAAGCACCAAGAAATCTAAATTATTTCAAATAAATTAACTATGTCATGTATGTAGAAACATGCATTAAAGTCACGCAATGAAGTGTTTTTTTTTTTTTTAATTATATGTTTATTTTAGTGATTTTAATTTTTATTATTAATAATAAATATAAGGTTAAGAAAATGAACTTTTCAAGAAAATTGGGAATGCTGATTTTTTTTGTAATATAAAAGATACCGGTATGTATAAGTAGTCAGGAGCCTCTGGCCTTTGTTAGTCTTGCATTATTTTTACTTTTAGTTTCTTGTGTATAATTTGGAGTTTAGTATGACGTCCATTGTCACTGAGCTAGTGTATATATTTGTTTAGGGGCCATCTTTAGGACGCCTCCGGGTGCGGGAATTTCTCGCTGCATTGAAGACCTATTGGTGACCTTCTGTTGTTGTCTGTTCTGTGGTCGGGTTGTTGTCTCTGGCACATTCCCCATTTCCATTCTCAATTTTATAACAATGTTGGGTGGTAAATACCCCAGTTTATTATGTGAACTACTGTTAAAATTCTAAAAGGGGAGATAATCAAGACCTAGCCTGTTCATTCTAGTAGATAGCATTACACCAGTGCTTTTTAATTCTTTTTTTAACAGGATTTACATTTTTCATTGAGCAACTTTTAAACAAAAATAATATGACCTACTTACAAATTTAATTGCATGTTAGAGTAAAAACTAATAAAACATTGCAATTATTACAATATAAATTGTATATAAAAATAGAGTTGTTAACTAAAATATCAGCTGTATGAATGAAAGATGGGAGATAGTGTTCTGAGTAAGGCAGTCAATGAGTCATGAACTCATGAAAACTATCTAGACTCATCATTTTCAAAACTGACGAGTCTAAAGATGCATAAGGATTGTAAAATTTTGTAGATCAACTAAGCTAATATACATGTATCACCATTTTATAGCAAATTTTAATGTTTAAAAATTATCTAAATTTGATGTCATTTCCGTGCTCTTTTTTATCATTTAGACTAAAACGATAATTATGTAGCAATACATTTTCTTCTCAATGTTGGAACTCGCCATGGTTATCAAAAGTCCTTTGTCAGAACCCTAGGAGGTCTATGTCAAACAGTCAGCAACCAATCAATGATAGAGGTCAGAATGGTATTGAACAATAGATCATTGTCTTTATATTAAACATGTTATTATTATTTCTACTTGAAATAGAAACATTTATATTTCCAGATTGAACATCTATTGTTGGTATATATTTGATCCTTGTCCACTCAATTAGATAATTATCAATTCAGTGTGAACCTTGTCCAGTCTAGTTGCTATTATAGCCTAGGTAAGTGTATATTATATGTGAACCAGATGTAGGACCATTTACTACTGAAATTTGTTTGAAATGTAAGATTATCTAAACTCTAAAAGGGAAGATAATCAACATATAGTTTTTTCATTGAAAATACCATAACATTAAACAAGACACAAAAAAAGCTCAAAGAATAATTACAAAATTATATTCCTACAAATATAGATTGGTGGAATTTAAGCATTGAACTTGTGAAAAAATGTGAGGTATATGTCAATGAGACAGTAACCAATCAATGAAACATGTCAAAATGGTCTTCAACAATAGATAATATAACATGTTATGTGAATTGTCATATGAAGGAAAGACAAATTTAAAATAATTATTTCAATCTGAAAATAAAACATTTATGTTTTCAGTTAGAACATCTATTATTTGTATTTGACATTTGATCCATGTTCAATGATAATCAACAGATAGTTTTATATTTCAAAATACCAGATCACCAATGTTTTAAGAGTAAACAAGAGAGGAATGAAATAATTAAAATTATACTTTTATTGTAAGTTTATTTTATTGAAACAGGAGAAACACACAAACATTGATATGTTTATAAGAAACAGGAGATAATAAACACACACACATTGATATGTTTATACAGGAGATAACCCACAAACATTGATATGTTTATAAGAAACATCCATAACAGTTAACTATAAAAGAAGTGTGGATGAAGTACAGATGAAGTATTATCAAGTGATACATATATTGTACGTATATCAGGCAGGATGGGTAAAAAAAAATTAAGAAAATCGTATTTTGCTGCTTCTCCAAAATGAGGTAAAGTAATACAAGGCATTAAATGATACATGTACTATGAAATCCTAAGAAGTCTTCTTTTCCTTTTATTCGCAATATTGTGTGTTTTAGGAGGGCTGGCAGAAGAATACTTATTAATGACTTGTATCCAGTGATTTATTATTAGGTCATATATATTGTGATATATATATTTTCTTTTAGTTCACCTGGCCATAAAGTCTATTGTCGTCATTAACTTTTACAAAATCTTCTCCTCTTAAACTACTGGGCCAAATTTGACCAAACTTGGCCACAATCATCATTAGGGTATCTAGTTTAAAAAAAATGTCTGTTGACCCTCCTGCCAACCAAGATGGCTGACATGGCTAAAAAAGAACATAGGGTAAAATGCAAGTTTGGTCTATTATCTTGAAAACTAATATGAATGGAGAAAATCTGCCAGTGATAAAAATGTTCAAAATGATGAGATCTACATATTATCTATTACTTTGAAACTGTCAGACAATTTCTTATAGGAGTTATTGCCCTTAAATGATGAATTTTACAGATATTTTCATGTTTGCCTAATATCTGAAAAACTATTATAGATGGAAAGTCAAGCAAGCAAAGGTGGTCAGTAAGACAAGATCTACAAATAAGTTAACAATCTTGAAATCGTCTGAGGACCTTTTATTGAGTTATTGCCCTTTGATAATGATTTTTACCACTTTTTTGCGTTTTTGCCTTATATAAAAAAAACTAAAATAGATAGATAGAAACTTAAACAAGCAAAAATGATCAGCAAGACTTGGTGTACATATAAGAAGTTAAATAGCCGAAATCATTAATTGACTCGTTGTAGGAGTTCTTGCTCTTTAATGACGATTTTTATCAATATTTTACATTATTTTAATTCTATCTTGAAAAATATAAAAGATGGACACTTTAAATAACAAAAACAATCCATAAGACCGGATCTACAAATAAGTAGAATTTTGCTGAAATTATTGGTTTACTCTCTATAGGGCAAAGTGAGCGTGGTTGCCTTAGTTGATCTTTTTTTTGTGTTTTGGGCAAAACTAAAGAAAATAGAGAGAAACTGTAAACAGAAAAATAATCAGCTATACAAGATTAACAAAGCATAAAAGGAATTTTGTCATGATTTCTATATATTCTAGTCCACAATGTTGGAGAGAGTGCATTGTTGAAGATGCTCATAGACCTAGGTGGAGCCTCAAGCTTCTTTTGATTTAGATATTTAGATACTATTTTTCCATTCATAATTTATTTTATGTATCTAAGAAACTAATTTAAAGAAACAGATAATAATAGAAAAGAAAAGACTTTTATAGTCTGTTTAAGAAAATGTGTCTGTGACCCCCCTGCGAACCAACATTGCTGACAGGGCTAGAAATAGAATATATGGGTAGAATGCAAGTTTTGTCAATTATTTTGAAAACTGCTATAGGTAGGGAAAATCTGATGGGCACAAATATTCAGAATGTTTAGATCCACCTACTATCTATTTACATTGAAACTGCCAGAAGACTTTTTCTAGGAGTTATTTACCTTGAATGATGAATTTTACCATTTTTCTCATATTTGCCGATTTTCGTGAAAATATAAAAGACAGGGAGAAACCATGGATTTTTCTAGCATTCCACAGGGTCCGTATTCGGCCCATTCCCAACGGCAAAACCCTACATTTTTCCCAATTTTGAGAGCAAAATTCCCAAACGAACACAAAATTTATTTTCATCTTTATTATTCATGACAGAGATGTTTATTTTGTTCAACCGCTAGCTTTATGCCGAAAATCGCTAGCAAGTATTGTGTAAATCCGAGCCTGCTTGGCCAGTTAAAATACATCTTATTTCTATCCCTGAATTATTTATTATATTAACCATGTTTATTGTTAATGCCTTTCAGTTTGTAGATAAAAAAAAAAGGAGGGGTAAATATTAATCACATGTGTGCTTTAAGAACTTGTTGTTTTAACACTAAATAAACTTGACTGGCTTGTTAAATTTAAAACAAAAGGAACAGAAAATTGAATTATTAATAGCATTCATGTAGTTTCTTTTTTATTTTCACCAAAAAGAAAATTTTTAATGAACTAAACACACTTAAACTAACATCTGGTATAATGGTTGTTTTCCCAATTTCATTGAAAATCTCGTTAAAAATTCCCAAAACTGGCCAGGGTCCTTTTTCCAAAATACCCAGATAAACCCTGGAAACATTCAATAGCAACAGTGATCCTTAGTGGAGTTATGGGTCTTCAATCACGATTTATTTTGCCTATTATCTTAAAACTATAAGTCTGTCCCAGATACCATAAACAATAGGTCACTTATATTTGGTGTATGGAATGATTGTCTGGTGTACATATCTGTTTGGCAGCATAAACTTTTTGTATAAAGCTTTATATTTCAGAAGGTATAAGGGATCCTGGCAAGGTCTACTTGTCTGTCTCATAGGGTTCACCTGACCTGGTCCTCACAATATGTAAAGCCGGTAAGACATTTCAGTGTGTGTAATCTTGTCGTTTGATGCTGTCTGCTATATTTGTTTTACTGTAGTTTAGTGTTATTGATTTACATTGAATTGTTTCTCTTTTCATACATTGATTGATTGGTGTTTAATGCCACTTTCAGCACTGTCAGTTTTTATTAGTGGAGGAAGCCAGCCTGCCTGGAGAGAACCACTGACAGACAATCAAAGTCAATTAAGATTAGAGTTGAGCTCATCTGTCACGTGTATATATATATATAAGAAGTGGCATGATATATAACATATAAATAAATGATACGTGGGGATCAACGAGACAGCAGCCTAATGACAAAGATAATCATCAACAGCCAACATACACCTTTTTTATGTGTCGCCAAAGGAGATCTAGTAACTGCTTAACTCTGTTCAGCATTCTGTACGTCCATTGGTCTGTACAACCATCCTTCTATCAGTCCCTCCGTCCGCCAACGAGACAGCAGCCTAATGACAAAGATAATCATCAACAATCTGTACTTCCAAAAACCATGAATAAAAATTGTCCACAAAGTTTTTGGTTTCTTAGGAAGGAATGCTTTTATATTTGGTCTGCACCTTGATGATGTTGAGTCATAGCATGTTACACAGGAGTAAGTTCAGGAAAGGTTATAATTGCCTATTGGTTGCATTTCTGTAAATATCGACAATGCAATTTCCCATAGGAACTCCTCTTACAGCTAAAACTGTACCACTTTTACTATGAAGTTTTGAAAAAAATTATATCCTAGAATGGAAAGTTCATATGCACTACTATTTTTTTCAAAGGTCAAAATATAGGGCTGTGCGGCATATTTTCAACGTTTTTATGCCCCGAACTTCTAAGAGTTTAAACTTACACTAAAATTCTGTACTTCCCCTACCTTGACTTTAGGTTTTCCACAGATTTCAATTTGACCGCTATGCATATGTATATTTACTGGTAACATTCCCAAGTTATGTCTCTACGAGATGAAACATAGAGATCATATCTGGGAACCAGTACGTAAACAAAATTAATTATCTATGAATATTATATATCTCCCCAAAAGAGGCGTGGTTTGTGAAACAGCTGAATTTACAAAGTGCAACCCATAGATTTTGCAGTTTTTTTTAATCAGGCGAAATACTTCAAATTTCACATAAAATAGATGTGATATTAATATAAATACAAATTAACTTCATTTTGGCACATTAAAAGTGACGAAGTATTGGCTCCTTAAGTATGCATTATTTGTGTTGTAAAGTCAATTTTGGTCAAATTTTAGTAATTCTTAACAGTTTTCTATAATTTACTTTGGCTGCCATCCATGATCCAGAAAGTTTTTGTCGAGCCTCGACTTTTGTCGCAGAAAGCTCGACATAGGGATAGTGATTCGGTGGCGTTAACTAACTTCTTAAAAGCTTTATATTTTAGAATGTGGAAGACCTGCATCTTCATACTTTGTATATAGATGCCTTATGTTACGAAGTTTCCGTCTGTCACATGTCCATTGTCCTTGACCTCATTTTCATGGTTCAGTGACTACTTGAAAAAAGTTAAGATTTTTTGTAATGTTAATTTCTCTCTTATTATGAGTAATAGGATAACTATATTTGGTATGTGCGTACCTTGCATCATCTTCATGCCCGTCAGACAGTTTTCACTTGACCTCAACCTCATTTCATGGATCAGTGAACAAGGTTAAGTTTTGGTGGTTAAGTCCATATCTCAGATACTATAAGCAATACGTCTAGTATAATTGGTGTATGGAAGGATTGTAAGGTGTACATGTCCAACTGGCAGGTGTCATCTGACCTTGACCTCATTTTCATGGTTCAATGGTTATAGTTAATTTTGTGTTTTGGTCTGTTTTTCTTCTACTGTATGCAATAGGTCTACTATATTTGGTGTATGGAATGATTGTAAGGTGTACATATCCAACTGGCAGGTGTCATCTGACCTTGACCTCATTTTCATGGTTCAGTGTTCAAAGTTAAATTTTTGAGTTTTGGACTTTTTTCTAATACTATATGCAATAGGTCAACTATATTTGGTGTATGGAAATATTTTATGATGTGCATGTCAGTCTCGCAGGTTTTATTTGACCTTGACCTCATTTTTATGGTTCATTACTCAGTGTTAAGTTTTGTGTTTTGTTCTTTTTCTTAAACTATAAGCAATAGGTCAACTATATTTGTTGTATGGAAGGATTGTAAACTGTATATGTCTGTCTGGCAGGTATCATATGACCTTGACCTCATTTTGGTGGTTCATTGGTCAATGTTAAGTTTTCATGGTTAAGTTTGTTTCTTAGATTTTTAAGCAAAACAGTTGGAAAGCTGACCTCGGTTTGACCCCATTTCTTAAAGCAACAATGGAAGTCATGTGACTACCATATTTGGGCATTTTTTGGTCATTTTTTCTTCAACTGAAACAAGTCTGTTTCCTCCAAAAAGTCATATTGAATGAAATCAAAGCATGCTGTACGTTACAAATGCCAACTGTGTATACCTTTTAGAAGTTCTAACATACAAATTGTTTTGTTTAGCGTACTGAATAAGAATACGAAGCCTTCAAACCCCAAGTTGTCGCTCGTCACGTCAATTTTTTCAACACATCAGTTGAAATTTCTTTCTTAACTTCTGGGAACCTATGCTGAATTTAAAATATGTGATGAGGCTTTTATGAACTAGCCCGTGTCAAATTTGTGCCATTTAATATGCTGTAATACGCAAATGTGCCACTGATGTGTCAAAATTTCTGACGAAGCAGTTCCGATAGTAATTTATGAGTTACGTCCCTTAGTTGACACTTTTCATGAACAAACTTATTTGTACTATTATATATGTTTAGCACCATATGATGTTATTTACAAGTGAATATTATTAAAATAATTAATTATCTTTTACTAAATATATTTTTATACTACAGACATATGTAAAACAATTAGGTAAAACAATTTATCATTTTAAAACAGTTTCAGAACTAAAGTAGGGCTTTACTATTACAGTAAATCATTTAAAAATGTTACTCTGGGCCATAATATATTATTCCAAGAGTTACTTTGATATTTTGGTATATATTTTTACTGCTGTAAATAAATTTCCATTTATTAAGGTCAGGGCTAGCCAAAATATGCATAAATACTGGATCTAGACAGGGTTAAAATGTTGAATTCCCTTGCAATACTGATACCTGATCCTACCTTTTTCATATACATTTAAAAGAAATAATAATCAAAGTATTCTCAATGTAAATTCTTCATAATTTGAAATAAAAGGAAATTGGTTTGCAATCTGTGTTTAATTAAACATAATTTAACAGTAAATTTCGTCTCATTGATTCCATACAGGTTCTACTGAATGGACCCAAATTGTAAAAAAAGCCTAAAACAATGGATAATTATTTAAATGGTTAATCATATAATATATAATAAATAAAACAAGAAAGATTCGATTTCCATTTTTTTTTCTGCTATTTAAAAAAATATTACTAGGCATATAAGTATTTCAGTGCAGTTTCTGAGTGCTAAATCAATAATTATTTTTTATACAAGTATTTCAGTGCAGTTTCTGAGTGCTAAATCAATAATTATTTTTTATACAAGTATTTCAGTGCAGTTTCTGAGTGCTAAATCAATAATTATTTTTTATACAAGTATTTCAGTGCAGTTTCTGAGTGCTAAATCAATAATTATTTTTATACAAGTATTTCAGTGCAGTTTCTGAGTGCTAAATCAATAATTATTTTTATACAAGTATTTAGTGCAGTTTCTGAGTGCTAAATCAATAATTATTTTTTATACAAGTATTTCAGTGCAGTTTCTGAGTGCTAAATCAATCATTATTTTTTAGAACACAAGTAAGTCACACTTCATGTAATTATGAAAATGCTTTGAATAAGAGTGATTAAAATGCAAGTCTGAAAGAGCTTGTTTTAAGTTCAAAGGACAAGACTTTTATGTTTCTATTGTACATGTAATATTTGCATTTATTTTTGCAATATTCCTTCACTACAAAAAAAAAAATATATTAAAAATGAATGATTTTTCCAGTCATCTTAAAACAGTTTAAAATTTCCTTACCTTATTGTTTCAGTGAGAGTCAAACATTTCACTTAAAGAGAATAATTAATCCAGTCAAATTCACAGCTGAACTTGCCATTGCTTTTTCAAACAAACACACTAAAGGTGTGTACATTCTGTTCACATGCATGTTGACATCGATGTGTACGACCAAAAAACTGCAATGTCAAATAATGTCTTTCTTTCGGAATTTAGTTCAAACAGGGTTTCATAAGGGGTGACAGAACGTTAGACTTGAAATATTTTTTTCTAAATTTGAGATGCATATTAAATTTTTGTTGGAAGATTATATATAATCTTAGTTTATCTGTGAAAAAAGAAGAAAAACTAACAGACAATTTCGCGTAATTTTTTAACATATTTGTTAAAGGACAGCCAATTTGGGTATTAATTTCTTTAATAATAAGACACATCTGGGACTATTCCCAGGACACATGCTTAAAAGATAGAAAGACATCTACTTCTGATCCCAACGGCAAGTAAGAAACAGAAAATAGAAAATTTTCAAATTTGCCGCCAATTCATTTTTCCGCGAAATTAACGCAATTTCAGAATGGCGGGCTTTAATATCAGTCCCATTGTTGTCTTAAGAAAGTAGCAACAACGGTCGTTTCTAAGGGCTTGCTTTCCGACTGAAAGGTCAACTATATTTAATGCATAGATTAATTGTAAGGTGTACATGTCTGCCTGGCATGGTTCATCTGACCTTGACCTCATTTTCAAGGTTTATTGGTCAATGTTTAGTTTTCTTTGTTAAGTCTGTATTTTAGAAACTATAAGCAATAGCTATAGGTCAACTATATTTAGTGTATTAAATGATTGTCAGGTGTACATGTATTTCTCGTTTGGATTATCTGACCTTGACCTCATTTTCTTGGATCATGTTAAGTTTATGTGATAGTTGTAGTAAAGCTTTATATTTAGGACTATCAACATAATATTAATGGTTAGTAAAGAAGTCGAGACATTTCAGCGTGTGCACTCTTGTTGTGTATAGGGATTCAATATCATCATTGGCAACTGTTGGTTACAGAAACATTTTGGATCCTAGGTTGCAGCCAAGGGTTTCCTCAAGCTTTTAAGTCTGAGAAAATGCATAAAATTATCTTATTTTGACAATATATTCAAAATATGCTGATTTTGAAGCCTAGAATGTACTCTTATGAAGAGATTTATTTTAACAAAGAAGTAAAACTTTTGAAATAAATCCATTTAAGAACCAAATTATGGCCATTTTGAAATTTTCTGATAAAGTTAAAATTCAGGCCATATTTAGCCTAAAGTGAACCTTTTTATATTAGGTTTGCACCTGGATAATATTGAGTGTTAGCCTGTTACAAATTTTAACATTTGCCGTGCAGCCACTTCCTTTTGCAAAAGTTTGAAATTTTACAACACTCATTTTCAAGGAAAATTTTGTAAAACTTTTCTTGGCCTCTGAGGAAGGAAATGCTTTTATATTTGGTCTGCATCATGATAATTTTGAGTTGTGGTGTGTTAGCAATTTTGCATCAGCTGTGTAGCCACTTCCTTTTGCTGATAGATCGAAATTTTACAACACTCATTGTACAAGGAAACTTTTCATCAGAGTTTTCTTTATAAAAATAAGAAGATGTGGTATAATTATACCCCACACAACGAGTTGCGGAGGGTATAATGTTTTGACCCGTCCGTCCGTCCGTCAGTCCTATTTCTTGTCATCGCAACTCCTCTCAAACCACACAACAGAATTTCACGAAACCTTTTAGATAATAAGGACATACTATGTAGTTGTGCATATCGACAGGAAATTACGATTCAATTTCTTTTCTAGGAGTTACGCCTTTGAACTTATTTACTTTAATGTACTACTGCAACATTTTGTCATCGCAACTCCTCTCAAACCACACAACAGAATTTCATGAAACCTTTTCAGATAATAAGGCCATACTACGTAGATCTGCATATCAACAGGAAATTACGATTCAATTTTTTTCCAGGAGTTAAGCCCTTTGAACTTATTTGCCTAATATACTACTGCAACCTTTGTCATCGCAACTTCTCAAACCACACAACAGAATTTCATGAAACCTTTTCAGATAATAAGGACATACTACGTAGATGTGCATATCGACAGGAAATTATGATTCAATTTTTTTCCAGGAGTTAAGCCCTTTGAACTTATTTGCCTAATATACTACTGCAACCTTTTGTCATCGCAACTCCTCTCAAACCACACAACAGAATTTCATGAAACCTTTTCAGATAATAAGGACATACTATGTAGATGTGCATATCGACAGGAAATTATGATTCAATTTTTTCCAGGAGTTACGCCTTTGAACTTGTTTGCTTCAATGTACTTCTGCAACAGTTTGTCATCGCAACTCCTCTGAAACCACACAACAGAATTTCATGAAACTGTGTAGATAATAAGGACGTACTATGTAGATCTGCATATCGACAGGAAATTATGATACAATTTTTTATCTTACACTTATTTTATTTCTCCAAT
>JAASAO010001838.1:0-20192 GCA_017311375.1 Mytilus coruscus | reverse complement strand
AAATAATTTTTATAAGGAGATGTGGTATATTATTACCTATAAAGCAACTTTCCACCAGAGTTCAACTGATGTGGATGTAAGCATTTATATTGAAAATTAAAACAAAATGTGAAAATTTAATCCTGCTGTATTCTTGCCCAGCTTTGGCTATACTTTTGGTCCTTTCTGGTTTATAGCTCTTCATATTTTTAATACATGTAAGCTTTGGATTTTCAAATATTTCGGCCTCGAGCATCACTGAAGAGACATTGATTGTCGAAATGCGCATCTGGTGCAGAAAAATTGGTACCGTTTTGTTATTATTCAAAATTGCCTTAGCTTGTACTACTATTATGCATGAGGCTTTGGCCCGAGATTAATAAGAAGAATGAAAATAACAGTAGTTTGGCAAATATAAAGCAATGGATTATAACCTTATTGATAAGTTTATCATTGATGATATACTTGTCGGGTACGTCTAAGGAGCTACCATTTGATTTTATGGGGGCTAGGATGAAAAATTTTGTCCTGCTTTTTTTTTTAGTTGTAATCTCTGTCCTGCCTTTTTATTTTTTACTCTATTCAGTCCTGCCTTTTTTTTTACTAGTTTATCCTGAATTTTTTTACACAAATTGTCATCCTGAATTTTTTTTTTACCAAGTTGCTCATCCTGCCTTTTTTTTTACTCAAAACTCCTGTCCTGCCTATTTTTTTCAAATTTCATCCTAGCCCCCATAAAAATCAAATGGTAGCTCCTAAACACTGCTCATTACCTCCTGAGTGCACCCAGGACCCTATATAGTCGATCACATTTGCACACAGGACGAATGATTATATTTGTTACACACTGCTTATTTAAGGGTAAATTTTGAAAGAATTTAAAATCGAACTTAAATAGATATAAAAAGAAGATGTGGTATGATTGCCAATGAGACAACTCTCCACAAGAGACCAAATGACACAGAAATTAACAACTATAGGTCACCGTACGGCCTTCAACAATGAACAAAGCCTATACCGCACAGTCAGCTATAAAAGGCCCAGAAATGACAAATGTAAAACAATTCAAAAGAGAAAACTAACAGCCTAATTTATGTACAAAAATGAACGAATAACAAATATGTAACACAGCAACAAACGACAACCACTGAATTACAGGCTCCTGACTTGGGACAGGCACATACATACAGAATGTGGCGGGGTTAAACATGTTAGCGGGATCCCAACCTCCCCTAACCTGGGACAGTGGTGTAACAGTACAACATAAGAACGAACTATAAAAATCAGTTGAAAGAGGCTTAACTCATCAGATGGATAAAAATACAAATACTACAAATACAAGTGGACGTGGCCGGGTACTTGAACATCCAAACAACAAAAGACACTAAGTACATATCTGAGAGTACTCGCAGTTACTGACAGCTTTGATATGTTAATTCTTATAAAATAATGAGGGCACGTGTCACTGATTACACAACTACTGAGCCGTGAATTATCCGATCAATAGTGTTACGTTCAAAATGAATAACACGATGTTAAAAGTTTTCCGGGATTGTTTAATGTAATTAAATTTAAATTATGCATAGTGAATTCTACGTTTATGGAAAAAAATAAAATAACCTATTCAATGTTCTTTTCAGTTTATTTGTCAAGCAATTTTGTTGTTCTGCGTTCTGCTGTTCATGAATATAAAAGAAAATACAAAATCATATTGTTTTATAGTTGCCTTTTTTCTGTAACAAGTTCAATTTTGTTTTATTTGTGATTTTTTCTCTCCAAAATCAACTTAATTAGCAAAACATTGTTTACTGAATATAAAATTTTATTGAATTTTTATATTTTATTCTCAATAAACCATATACATAGGTATATACAAGTCAATTATGTACAATATTTACAATGAAAATATTTATAATTTAACCTTAATAAGACGGATAAGTATTTATTTTATGATTTGCTAAGTCTTATATCTTGGCTTAGTACTTGCTGTCCTTGGTCTTTTCCTTTGGTTTGGCTTACGAGTAAAGTTCTGGGGTTTTGGCACTTCAAAATCTGTGCACGAAGACTTGGTCGTTGTTTGAACGGATTTCGTGTCAATCAACAGACAAGAAAACGAAAACAACATGCGAAGAACTGAGAAACAAAATTAAAAAATCAGTTGTTTTACAACAAAAAATCATTTTCAGAATCTAGTTTAGAATGTAAACAGGGGCGTTTCTAGGATATTTGAAAGAGGGGCGTAGAATCAAATCTTTCGCCGAGTGGAGCGAGGCGAAATATTTTGGACCTTTTGTGCTAAAAACATAAAATAATTGTGAAATGCACTAATGTAACAATATTAGCAGATTACGATAGTTTTGTTTTCTTTTTTCTGAAAAGGGGAAAAGGGGGTACGCCCATTACGCCCTCACCTGAACCCGCCCTAAGTAAGTAAGTAAGTAATCTTTATTTAAAGTCGGGTTTCATATATACACAATAACAAGGAACATGAGCTCTTAAGAGCTCTTTAACCGACTGATATTAATAAACAAAACATACATGTAATAACATCAGATTCATATACAACACAAACATACAGACAGCACATACATGTATTAATCATGTTTAAACATAGATAGCACATGCAAAATAAAAGCGAAGCGAGATATATATAAAACAAATGTCAAATATCAGCACATAGTAACACACAGTATGTGTATCCAAGTAGCACATGCAAAATTAAACACTATAAAGCACAAGCAAAGACTGCAAGCAGCAACAGCACAGGTAATGCATAAGCGAAGCAAATAAATAATAAATAAAACAACTGCAAAAAAAAAATAAAAAATAAAAACATAAAACAAACAGCAGGCTTCAAGGTCAAGTCATGTGGCAGCAAGAGGTTACATTATTTACAAGAACTGCAGGTACAACTTTCTGAAAAACACCAGGTGGAGATAAAATTTTGGAATGGCCAAAGTTGATAAGTTCCTTGCCTCATTTGGCAAGGAGTTCCAGAGTCTTGCTGCCTCATAACTAAAGCTTTTCTTACCATACCTTGTTGTTTTGGCCGTGGTATATCTGCTATGCCTTTGTACCTGAAGTTATATGAATTTTCTTTAATGTTTATTAAATTATGTAGGAATTCTGGACTTGTTTTATTAATTATTTTATAAGTCTCTAATGCCATGGTTCTCATTCTTCTGATTTTTAGTGCTGGTAGCTTAGACTGTTCAAGGAGTGTATCGTAAGAATTTTGTAGTCATCATAAATGAATCTGAGTGCTCTTTCTTGTATTTTTCTATTTTCTTTGTGTTTTGTTCACTGCAGAAGTGCCATGTGAGAGGACAGTAGCTGAGGTTTGACAAGATAAATGAATGGTATATTGTAAGTTTAGAAAGTCTGGTGAGATGAGTGCCAATTCTTTTTAGTACGTTTAGTTGTCGTGCGGCTAAAACAAATCTTATTACGATCCTACTTACAAATTGTTTAGAAATGATACCTAAATATGATAATTTTCAGGAAATGGAGAGGAAAACGGAGACAAATTCATTTTCAGAATGAATCTTCACATTGAAATTCGTTCAAGGCTTGTATTACTGGACAAGAACGATTTTAAAGAGAAACAAAACTTACTAAATGCGGATTTGTTAAAACATTCGTATTACTAAGGAATAAAATTAAGACATTTTCTTTTCACTTGTCTTACATGCAACAAATCATTCTTCAAAATTTACTTTTGAATTAAAACTGCTTAAGGAATCTAATACTGGACAAGAACGAGCTCAATGTAAAACCAAATCTTACTGCATGAAATGTTTTAGAAATAAAACCGTAATATGACAGAAAACGGAGTCAAATTCATTTGTATTACTGGACAAGAACGATTAAAATGAGATATATCATCTTACTATATGATATTTGATTGTTTGAAAAACGAATTTTGGTAAGTACGGCTTCTACAGTTAAAACGGGTTCTATATACATACCCAAATCTTATTTATTCATTTCCTTTTCAAAATCTTTCAAAGAATTTATTACTGGACAAGAACGAGTTTAAATAAGGAATAAATCTTACTAAATGAAATTTGTACCTATCATTGGTCAAAACGTGTTAATTATTTAAATGAATCTTAACGACAAGAATAAAGAAACAAACACACACACACACACACACACACACACACATTTATATAAATAATTAGAATTAAAACGCAATGATACCAATATAAAAAGAACATTCAACGCTATTTTTAGTGAGTGATCAGATAAACTGTTAGCTTCAAAATAAATTAAATGGTGTTTTGCCGATTTTTTTTACTATGGAACAATGCAATTAAAGGCTATTGTAATATATCTAGAGATATGAAAATACGTAAGAATTATTTATCTTAATTTTAAACTAAGAATAAAACTAAAATTCTTGTTGAACGAAATTTTAATAAAATACGAAAATCTATACAAAGAAAATAAACATAAGTCATTCTACTTTCAATACAATTTGTTTACCTTAAGGTTAAAAAAAAAACATGTACCTTGGCATGTTTATTCGGGTTTTTGATGAGGAGGTGTGATGATTAAGAGACAATTCTCAATTTTGAACGTTTTTGTCTGCATTATATACGTGTTTTCTAACTAATATTTGTTTCTATTGTTTCGCCTTATTAAAGCAATATTGCAATGACAGATGTTGATGCACATCTATTCTTATTTTCGACGTGTGGAAAAGATGGTCCATCATCCAGAGCGCCGGCGTGTTCTTAAACTTATTCCCAATCCTTTAAAGTGTTCCTTCCAATTTTGATTTTGAGTTACATCTTTTAAAATTTCAACCCCTTTTATTCAGGAAAAAACTGAAATCAGCCTGATTTTTATTTCTATAACTTTGACTCTTTTAACAAGTGGGCTTTCCTCCGAAGTAAAAATACGGTACGTCTAAACACGGCCAAGGACTACTTGGTGCACTAAGGACTTTTATCCTGGAATTAGTCAATTATTGTACAAATAACAGGAATACAAATACATTTTTGTTTTATTTTATTTTCATTTGTACAAATAAAGTCTCCTGTTACCCAGCTTCCATGTTGAGCAAGCGGTAATACGGATATTTCTTCTTCAGTATCAGTTAATTGTGGGGTCCTCTTCGCGGTCCGTGTTTAAACTATGTAGATTTCTTTGAGAAATTAGAGACAATGATTTAGATTAAAGTCATATGAAACGAGTGACTGGTTAACAATAATGTTTATCCAATTCTTGAACCAATGCATGTAAATATCATAAAGGTTTAACATAGTCTTCTGTGCACGATTTTATCATTTTTTACGCATGAAAATATGGCAGCAAATTAATTGTCGTATTTTGAAGCCGTATTTTACCGATTGTCACCTTAGTAAACAATCAATAAAGAAGCATGGATATTGAGCACGTGCATAACATGTACAATAAGATAATAGTTTATTCCAATGACAGATCCATGCTTATTTCGATCACCAGATTTTTATGAGAAAGGTCACGCTGAGTTCACTGCATACGGAAAACAAATCGGCGAATTGTTTACTGGAAGCAAGCTATTAAAGAAGTTAAAGTTTGGACAAATTATAGATTTTTTTTGGAAAATAGAGTATATGTACATAAGTTTTATAATTAAAACTAGCCATTTAGATATAGAAACCATATGCATCATTTTTTTAATTTGAAGTTACATATGACTTTAATAACTTTAACTTTCAAGTGTTGGGAAAAAATTCAGGATAAAAACAATATATGTACATTGTGTGAAAATATAAAATTTATTTGTACTCGCTACGAAACAGGAGAAAAGCTCGGCGAGCCTCGCTTTTCGTCCTGTTTCAACTAAATTTATATTTTCCGACAATGTACATATATTTATATATATATGCCACATAGGACTAGAAGGGTGCTGTTACATGTACATTGTTTTCATATTATGGTAGAGATTGATATTTAATACATAAATTCCAAATTCTATAGAAAAGAACCATGTGAACAATAAATAGGCAGATACATATTGTCTCTGATATAGGCACGTGCCGGTTTTTCTTTGATATTGCCGAAAATCAGTGAACCGATTGACACGAGCCAACTTACAGAACAACTGATTAAACAATCATAATCTTATTTTTATATTTCAAGTAATTAACAATTGTAAAGACTATAATACAAAAATGTATAATCATATGTTTTGTTCTTATTTACAAAGATTAAAAGGACAAATAATTTTGCTTTTGTTTTTATTTCTCTTCCGATAAAGTTATTGGCGTGCATGGCTTTGATATGCGTCAACTATTATAAAGTTAGAATGTGGTCAGCTTTTAAAATGTTTAAGTATTATAGAGTTATCAAGACAAAAGGAATACAAATGTCGACAATAAAAAGAATTGATATTATATGGTCAAAATAGATATACGAAGTTGTTGTATGAGTGCTAATGAGGCAACTCTCCATCCAAGTCACAATTTGTGAAAAATAACCATTATCAAAGTACAGCCTTCAACATGGAGCCTTGGCTCACACCGAACAACAAGCTATAAATAGCCCCAAACTGACTAGTGTAGAACCACCAAAAACGACAACCACTGAACAAGCAGCGGGATTAAATGACCAAAAGTCTAATTAAACGAATAATTCCCGAGACTTACGTTACAATGTTCTTAATATTTTCAGAATCGTTTGTGTTAATTTAGAGCAAAATATATAATTTTGTCAGAAAATAATATGGTTCGTACAAATTTAAATAGCTTGGAAAATATCCTTTTATCAAACGATGAGAAATTTAAAAAAATTGTTATACCTATTACTTCACAATCTATTTCTGACACGACTTCTCATCCTGATTATGCATGAAATGTTTGCCACTGGACGTTAAGCAACCAACACTCAATCAATCAAATTTTGCTCTAAAAATGAATTAAACAGTATAAGCCACAATTGTATCCATTATTGGTGTTGTACCGGTTTGTACCGTAAACATACTGAATTCGTTTTTGTCTAGAAATATATTCCTTGGACGAGTTCAAGTAACTATGTAAATAAATCAATTTAAAGGGTTATGTGGTCAGTTGAAATTATTCAGTACAATCATTTTGTAACCGTCGATCGTCGTCTTTCATACATATCAAATGTTGTATCCACTGTATGATGTTCGTCGTCTGTTGTTTATGGCAGTCAGGCCTCGGTATTCAGATTTTAGCCCCACTAAGGTGACGACCAATCATAGAGTGGGGGGGGGGGATCTTTTCAGTTATTCTCGGGGTAAAATATGGTTGTATTTCTGGTTCAATCCAAAAGAGACATTGCCAAGGTCAGCAATTGAATGCATTAATAAGTTCAACAAGGTTAAATATCAAAACATATTTTCATTTTCAATATTGTGTGCACGATAGTATAACCAGCGCCGTATGTGAACGTTCATATAATGGGCTTTTGCATCTATTTTTTATGTGCAAGCATAGCCAAAATGGGTAAGCACTTATGCACGTGCATTTGGCTGCGTGCATTATAATTTACACTTGGACTTTGGTATGGTCGTTTACACTTTGCATGCCGACATCAAGCTTTATTTGAGGTCCAGTCCGCGATCTTGATGAATATATAATTAAATGAACATAATATCAGCATTTAAAAGGCAATAATATATAAAATAACGAACATGTATCTCTGAAGGGGAGGTGGATCATTCTGATTTTCTTGTACCACACAAGCATTATTTTTGTCGCGATTTTTGCTTTTAAATTTTATGACAAAAACTCACATTACGAAATTTATTCCCTTTTCCTCATAAGATATTTAAAATAAAAAAAAAAATAAAAATCAAGTTACAGTTGAATGGTAGTTCCCAAAGACCTAATTACGTTAAGAGCTGTGTGAAAAAAGAGGACCAAATAAATATACAAATTAGAAGATGCAAGTGGTATGATTGTCAAATGAGACAAATTTCCGCAACAGACCAAACGACACAGAAATAAAAAAAAAACAAACAAACTATAAGTCACCGTATATACTGAGAGGACCTTTAGAAATATTCTATTCAAATTCTAATGTTTAAATATGTTCAATATATATATTCATAATATACAGTTAAAGATAAATATAGCAACCTAAAATAAGTGTATACTGACAATTGAAGAAACACGATATATTGTTTAATTCAAAATTAATCCAAATACTGTATATCGATTACTATTACTTTTTAATTTTTCGATTACTGTTGACTTCAAGTGTAGGTGTTTAGTGTTTAGTGGTCCGTGTCGGTTCACTCTATATATACATGTACGACTGCATGTCGTCTTAACAAATTAACAAAAAGTTAATTGCCATTCCAATCACATATACACAGGATGTCCACCTCCGGCTTTCACCACATGTTTAATACACCCAGCTGTAAGTTACCTGTGTATAGTTTTTTCTTTTAATTTTAAAGAATCATGAAGATGTACAGATAAAAGATAGTTTATTCCCATAAAAATATGAATACAAATTATTAGATGTCATAACATAAAATGAATATCAAAATAGATTAAATAAATAAAAGTAGATAAAATAAATAAATATATGAGAATACAAATAAAATGTTTAAAGAAATAGTGTTTAAATATGTTAAAATCATGGTTGAGAAGAAGGAGTAATTTTACTGTTGATACATTTTATGAAATTGTAAAGGTGTATGAGTGTTTTGGGTTTTCAACAGTTCGTTTGGTATCTTTTAATCTTTTCCTTTCATCTTCTTAAACTGGACAAACAAGAATATAGTGATAGTCGTCTCCGAAATGTCCATTCTGGCATATAGAACACGTTTTGTCACTTCTGTCAACATGATGCCTTCTCCTATATCTATAAGCAATACATTTTGCACATTTCATTCTGATTTTAACGCATTGCAAGTTTGATTCGTCCGAAGTTCGCACTGACTATATTTCAACTCTTTATGGACATTTTTTAAAGTAAGATACAATGGATTTACAAATGGAAAAAGGGGGTGTTAAAAAAGTTTTAAAACGTGTTATCGTGTGACAATCAAATATGCACAATATAAGGAATGCACATAATTTTCAGACATAGGATTTTCGTTTAGATTATATAAAATTTTAATATAATAATTAGGTTTTTACTCTTAAATAAAAAAAATAGTCATAGTATCACAGCTTCACATATATATACATATATGTGTGTGTTATATTTTGAGCTTTAAAACATAATGTCATCTATGATTGATTGATAATTGCCTAATTCCTAGTGGCAACTATTTCATGCATGTTCAGTACGAATGTATAAGTTTGTTGATTGCTTCTGTTTAATTACTTCTAACTGTTATACACTATATGAGTACACCTGTCTACTGATAAAGACTTATGTTGGTATCAAAATGTATTCTAAATATTGTTGTCGTAGAGTTGCTGTCATATTGATGTACACTCAATATATTCTTAAATTCACAATGTATGTGAACAGTAATAAAAGACAAATTCCGAGCAATAGTTGACTTATGAGGCACTGTATAGACACATTCTGAACTATTTAAAATGTAATATATAAAAATAAGAATATAAGGTATGATCGTGAAGGAAAAATCTCTCCACAAGAGACCAAAGGCCGTTTTTCTTTTTATTTATATCTTTTGTCCATTATTCTCTATTCATTATGTAGTAGCACCTCATTATTCTCTATTCTCTATTTTTGGGTACATTTTCTTTATTCTTTATATTCTTACATTCATATTCTCTTTTCTGCAAACCCACATCCACACCCTCTCAAATTTCTTGCATTTTGTGTTAGGTAATATTTTCGAATTTTAAAACTTTTCAATTTTGTTAAAACAAAATGTCTTGAACAGTTTTAATATTATATATATTTATTTATTTATCATATATATATGTCATAGGAAGTTTTTGCAATGATTCATATTGGGTTAAAATCTAAATCAAGTTAAAGTTTTTATGAAGTATTTGCAATATTTATTATGGGCCTGATTTAATGGATCTCATTTAACAGATTTATATACTTAATGATCATGTAATCGAATAAACATAAAACAAATATAAATTGAAAAGTGAATAAATGAAGTTTATTCTCATAAATCAACGTATCATAGTCACAGAGAAAATTTATATTTACAATAATAAAACAAATTTGACGTTAGCGATATATTCAGTAAGATATATATACAGTTTTAAAATAGTGGAACCCGATTTTACTGAGTTTTGCCAGTTTAAAGTTTTTTTAATAGCCGCTTCCGACGTTAAAGCTAGATAAAAAAAATATGCAATTCCGACCACAGATTTCTTTTATATTGTAATTTATAGCCATTTAACTTTCAAACATATTTCATTTTGAGCAATAAAACAAAGCAGAAGTATTTTTCACGGAAAGAAATCAATATCATTGAGTAATTGATCAATGTACTGAAAATTATAGTCCAAGCGCGAATGAAGGGAGACAAGCCTTATAAATCTGCACAAACTATTTTATGTCAAAATCGATAGATTTACCTGGCACTGAACACTACTGAAAATTCCCAAACAACTATTTTATCGATGTACTGATTAGTACGAAAACGTTCTTGACGCTACTGAATTGAATGCAAAGCGTTTTCTCTTAATTACCTGAGTCAGTACTGAACTGTACTGGATCTCCTGCGCGGATCAGGGTACTGAACACGTACTGAATAACTGAAAAAGATCTTGACATTTTTTCTTGCGGTAATTTCAGGCATTTAAGAGTTGTTCAGTTTAAAATGACCGTTTCAGTAATAAAAACAGTTACTAGTGTAAGTAATCATCGGCAAAATGAAACGAAGGACATCCTTAACCAAACCAAATTTATATTTTTAGCAAAGCTCTGTCTCGTTTGACAGATATAGATTAACTGAAATTAATTTCCTTTGATGCAAAATTCTACAAAAACCTGCAAAATATGCATTTGAACACACCCATAACATATTTTTAAGAGTTATATTCCAATAACGTATCTGTATATTGCATGGCACAATTGATCAGCAGAGGAATTTAAAATACATAAACCGTTTATTGGTGTCAGGTAAAAGAGAGGCGACAGATACCAAAAGGACATTTAAACTCATAAGTTGAAAATAAACTGACAACGCCATGGCTAATAAAGGAAAAGACAAACAGTTAAACAACAATACACAAAACACATTACACGTAAGAATATTGTCTTAAATCCAACGTTACAAGTAATTCAGCATTATTCAAAATCGAAGGACAATCAAGATCTCCATTCACTATCTATATAGTCAATAACAATAACATTTGTATTTTTTCATCGCTGTTCACATAATTATATGTAAAAATAGTCATTGTTTAAAAATGAAGCTCTGTTCTATATAGAAACACTCTTAATCGAAATTTTTGTGACATTCGTGCAACGCATTGTTTTTGGTCCACCACTTTTAGATTACATGTCTGTGCTTAAAACTTACTACAATCATGGGTATAGTAATGTTGATTTATTGCTACTAGAAACAGACAATCAAGAAAGCAGCACATAACGGAAATTGAATTAGTCCATAACCCGGGAAAACATCGCCAATCCGGTCCAATGTCTTTTGGCGTTGCATTTCAAATTGGCACAATGTATTCCCCCATTTCAAATTTGTATGCCTATTTTCGAAATACCTATTTTCCAGTACTGTGACCCCATGTTTTATCTACCTATATTGTTTCATAAAAAAAAAAAAAAAAAATGAATATTCTATGGAATTCTCATCGAGAAAACTTTGGTCAATTTTATTAAACTGAATTTTTTTAATAAAGTTTTTACAATAAAAATGGCGGGTACATTATTTTAGCATCATACAGTTTTTATTTGTGCAGAATATCACACTATCAATAATAAAATTTCTTCTGACAACAAGGTTAACAAAACAGAAAAAAAATCATGCGATACGGACTTTTTATAAGATACTACATTATCAATAGTTACAAGTCACGATTTCCAAATTTTATGAAACACATTGCGTTTTAAATCGAAAACGAGGTCGGTGACCCCATTTTGTAATGGCTAATTTTAAAGCTTTTACTAAGCCTATAGTGAAAATAGATCTGAATAGAAGGATTTGTTTTTAGATATTTGATAAAAATTATGTAACATCGGTTTAAAACTGTAAGAGTTTGTGTGTTGATCTTTATTAACTGGTAAATTGATGGCATGCAGTTTACCAATGACCAATAATTAAAGATTATATATGGGTTAAAAATAAGTGAGATTTTCGCAGCTGCATTCTAATGAAACTGAAATAGCTTTGAGATGAAATATGCCCTAGGAACGTACTCGAGTTTCTCTTTCTCAAAAACTTAATTAGGTATAAAACTCCCATTTTCTGTATAATAGTCTTGGTCAAAACTGCTCTAAATAAAGCAGCTCAATAAAGGCAACAGTAGTATACCGCTGTTCAAAAGTCATTAATCGATTGAGAGAAAACAAATCCGGGTTACAAACTAAATCCGAGGGAAACACATCAACTATAAGAGTAAAACAACGGACAGTCTATCAGTGTAACGTCCGACTTACAGTATAAGGTTGGTGTGTCTATCACTGTTAGTTTGTTTTGTTTTACAGCACCAGTTATTTACTTTCCAGAACTCGTTGCATTTAAATATTTATAAAGATTTAACATACATGTATGTTCCTATTCATTAGTTTCCGGATATGTAATATGTACGTTGTAACCTGGTATGAATAAGTGAAATGACTTTTTTTATTTTGTTTACAAATGCATCTTGAACTCGATTGATTTTTGATCGGGAGAAAAATACGACTTTTTCAACGTGCCGGAATTTATATATGAATAACGGATTTTTTGAAAATAGTGACATCAACCTAACGAAAAAAGTCAACATGAAGATAATTATCATATTCACAGACAGAACTAGTGGAATCCATGTATGTATGTATGTACATGTAGTATTTATAAAATATACATACGGATTGTTGTTACCAGATGCATTTTTTTCTGCAAAGAACAATTACATATTATCAATTACAAATAATAATTACGATAAAATGGAAGTTTGCGTACTCCCCTATTATAACCCCTACATAGAAGCAAATTTATGAAATTGCTAAAATTTTATATTACTATCAGCATAAAATGTCCTCATCATAAATAGAATACTTGTTTCCATCAAATTAAAAAAAATCATTGGTGAAGATATTGAACATTCTTTACAAATAATGCAAAAGTTTTGAAAAAAAGTACAATTATAACAAAAATACCGACCTCTATGCAAAATTCAAAACAGAAAGTTCCGTATCAAATCGAAAAATCGAAGCTCAAACACATCAAACAAAATGAAAACAACTGTCTTATTCCTGACTTGGTACATGCATTTCCTATGTAGAACATGGATTAAACCTGGTTTTATAGCTAGCGAAAACTCTCACTTGTATGACAGTCGCATAAAATTACATTATATTGACAACAATATGTGAACAAAACAAACGGTTATTATCAAAAATTGGAGTATAGCAGTTAGCATTGTGTTATAATCTTAATCACTATAAAAACAAAAACAAAAAAAACAAAACAAAACAAAACAAAAAAAAAAAACAAAAAAACATGTGAATAAAGACCATAGCACAATAACACAATGGCGGTTGTATAAATATCGAGGCACGCCAAAAGGATATTACTAAAATGATTAATAATATACAAAGACAAATAAAAGAAAACTATAACACTTAATTAAGATGATAAACAACGTCAGTACCTATAATCTATACTTCAAGACCATCATGTATCATTTTGAATTTGATACGGAATATTTATCAACAAGGTCTTGGTAACTTCCGATGATTTGTTTAAAAAAAAAAGGCCGAGACGTTCTTTGTTCTTTGACATATCCCTGTTTCATCAACGTTCTGCTCAGACATTTTGTTCTTCTTGTTTTTGACAAGTGTCTGACGGAACTCCGACTCATTTGAAAATAAGAAGACGTTGGCAAGGAGAGCTATGAAGAACTTATGATTCGGCACAATCTCATCTTTGTCAAATGATATCTTTTTGTATGGAGGGTTACCTGATTGCTAATTTATTCCGTATTCTTTTACAAGACAGTACGATTTACATAACAAAAAAAAAACAATATTATTCGAAGCTTTGTCCGCAGGAATAACAACATATTCATCGTGAAGAGATGATAGACATTTCCCAGCTGTTTTGTCTCTAAATATGGACGTTGGTAGATCATTTAAACAATTTTTAACTTTTGGATTCAACGTTTTATAAGAGAAGTGCTAGCTTTAACCCATTCTGACAAGGTGTCCAATTCGATCGACTTCTTTTCGTTTAGCCCATGTTCTGGCATAGTTTTTGATATAAAAATAAGAAGATGCGGTATGATTGCCAATGACTGTTTGATAAAAACGACAAACAGTATCCCCAAAAACTGATGACGATGCCTCGCTGTTATATTTGAATTAATATTGGAATTTTACACACAGTTGTTTCTTGGTAAGTAAGAAATAATGACTTTCTTTTTTTTTGTGCTGACACCGAGTAAAGCAAACACCAATCGATCATAAAATATTTAGATCTTAGGTAAAGAAGAGAGAATTAACAAATTTATTTGTGTATGTTATGTTTAACTATATATTAAACCTATCTTACCTTTTCTCCCTATAAGGAAGATAATAGTCAATCCTAAAACAGCTAAAATGCCTACTAAAACGAACGCTAGGACTACCCACAAAGCTTTAGCTGGAACAATAGCTATGGCGATCAATAAAACTACCAACACAGCTTTGACACGATATATGTTGCTGGATTATTACTAATGGACCTGGTTTATCACATAACGATGCCGTCAGTATTATATACTCTATTCTGATGACAAAAGTTAAAATTTCTTATAAGACTATGCTGTAGATAAGGTATCCGTGCCATTTAAACAAAGCGTATTTTGAAGGTAAAATGTTATCGCTTGATTCGTTTAATATCGATATGATAAAATATCAGCAGTTGGAAAGTTTATTATAACTTTTGTTTTTATAATTAGCATTCATACAAATAAAGAACTCTGCCGTAGATTGAGATGGATGCAGGTGTCTGCAGTATGCCAAAAAAGTCCATTGTTACCCAAAGATTGGTGTTTTCAGCGATCACATAATCATACAAAAATCTTAAAAATAATTAAAATTTTGATTTTATCGTATATTTGTTAGCCAACTTACATTTTGATGTTACCTTCACCGTATAAACATTACACTCCTTGTTGTTACAAGCCTTTATTGTATAATCTGTAAAATCTTCTATTTTAGCCAGTGTCAGTCGGAATGTTATCTTTATACCAGATACTGTTACATCTACACCATGGAACACGTCGTTTGTTAGAATCCTCTCCTGTCTTCCATGTATATTCAAAGACTCGTTTAGTTTTGATATAGTTGTTTGTATTGTGCCATACTTATTGTACAATTTCACCTTCAAATTCATCTTCTGACCGTAACAACCAAATTGAATTGGTTTATTTGCATTCACAAATATCGGTGGAACTAAAATGAAATATATATATATAGAATAATGGCTTTTTGTTTGGTTTTGATGCTGACTTTAATGAATGAACTCGCGTGCATTTCATTAATTAATTGACGCGGATGAACAGGAACGCGTGACGTTGCTTCACTGATACGTGACGATATTACCTATAATTCCGACTATCAGGTCCTGTCCATTATCTATAAATACAATATTAGGGAATAGGATCAAAGGCATAATCTAAAATTGCCGATAATATCATTGACACATTATAAACGTTAATATAGATTATTGTAGAATATTTTTTTTAAATCTTTTTGAAATTATGAATTGTAACGTCAACGTTATAGATCACAGCTCCAACAGTATTCATATTTAACGATAGCTTCTCTTTTTAATAAAAAAAATCAAATATATATTTTATCTAGTTTTATTGATATATCCAATACAGTGTTTCCTTGTCTTATGGAGTGGTTATCAATGAATAATTTTCAGCTACAGACAATGGGGACCTTTTAACTTAAGCACGAAAGAGTGTTTCCTTGCAGAAAAGGAAATTTATCTCAATTTTTATTAGATTTTTTTATCATGTAAATTTAATTCAATATATCGTGTTCCGTGTTTTTGTTATAAAAACATTAAAACAGATGCATGCTGATAGCTTATAAGATATAAATTTAAGGACATTTCCAATCATATATCAAACATTTGAACATATCGATATAGATTCGTTCGGTACATATAAAGGAAAAAGTGCCAATTTATTACCTTTATTGTTTATGAGAGTTGATCCTTTCTGGTATATGCTTCTTTCTGGTATATATAAGTAAATAATAGAGTACATAATATACCTATTTCCAGAATAAGAAATAAACTTTAAGAACTTTCAAAGCGGTTTGTGTTTGTACCGGCCGACAAAGCAGCCAACAATGTGGTGGTGGTATGCCGTAAATACTACACGGACGTTCTTAAGAATGAAATTTTAAATTCATCTACATTCAAGTCCGTCCGCTCCACAGAGAGTCATATAGTAAACAAACATATCACAACCACATCAAAGCTTAAGGCTTCTTCTGAACATTTGAAGGTCCCTACTATGTATTGGCTACCTAAACTACACAAAAAACCATTTAAATATCGTTTCATCTCGGCCTCTAGTAAGTGTTCTACAACTAATCTTTCAGTGCTTTTAACAAGTTCATTAACTACTATTAAAGAGCTTATCATAAACTATTGTAATAAAATATATGAACATAGTGGTATAAACTATTTTTGGAGTGTAAAAATTCTTTGGATGTTTTAGATAAATTACATGCTTTTAATGGTCCTTTTGATTCTGTTGACAGTTTTGATTTTCTACTTTTACACTACACTCCCACACTATCTTATCAAACAAAAGTTTTCCTATTTAATTAAATGGTCGTTTGGTAAAGCTGAATGCAAATATATTTGCTGCAACTCATTTAAAGCTTTCTTCTCTAATGAGAAAGGTAAATATGCTAGATATACTTACTGGAGGTGTGATGAGATGATTGAAGCTGTTAATTTTCTCCTTGATAATATTTATGTACGTTTCGGCAACAAAATTTATCGACAGGTTGTAGGTATCCCTATGGGCACTAATTGTGCCCTTTAATAGCAGACTTGTTTTGTACTGTTACGAATCACAGTTTATGACTAAACTCAGTAAAGACCCGTCGAAATTTCATTTAATTGATAAATTCAACAACACTTACCGTTATCTTGATGATATTTTTCGTTAAATAATCAAGAATTTTCTCAATATACTGCTGAAATTTACCCCAAGGAACGTAATTTAAATAAATCAAATTTAAACGGTAATAACTGTCCTTTCCTAGATTTAGATATTTCGGTTTTAAACGGGAAACTCCACACTAAAATTTACAACAAAAGGGACGATTTTCGTTCCTTTTGTTAATTTTCCATTTTAGATGGTGATGTTCCTTTGGCACCATCTTACGGTGTTTATATTTCACAGCTCGTTCGCTATGCCCGTGTCTGTTGTGACGGTTTTGATTTTAACGAACGTAATCTATGTATAACTGGTAAATTATTAAACCAGGGATATCGTTACCATAAATTACTTAAAACCTGTACTAAATTTTTCCATAGATATAAAGATTTGGTTTTGAAGTTTGGTTGTACCTGTAGAAAACTTATTTCAAACGGGATAGCACATCCTCATTTTACGGAAATGTTGTTAACCGTGCCCGGAAATTTAGAAATGATCTTTGTAAACTTATCGCTCCTTTAAATAAACTTATTCTAAAAGGTTACCAATTCAACACTGTAATAAGATCATTGAATATTGTTTTATTGGTATAAATATTGATTTTGTTATCAGTAAATTTAAAGCAAACTAAATATTACTAGTATGTTATATACATATACACATTCATGGATCTACAATCTGTCGATACCTGTATCTTGGCATTTCACAAGGTCATGTTTTCTCTGACTGTTTATGACGTCTTTACACTAAATCCATTGGATGTTGGATGTGTACGGATTGATAATTTAGTCTTAGATGCATGATTTTTTATTAGTTGTTAGTGGCTTTGAACTAGCTGTCAGATAACTGCGAGTACTCTCAGATCTGTTCCTAGTGTCTTTTGTTGTTGGGATGTACAAGTACCCTGCCACGTCCACTTGTATTTTGTCCATCTGATGAGTTAAGACTTTTCAACTGATTTTTATAGTTCGTTCTTATGTTGTACTGTTATATCACTGTCCCAGGTTAGGGAGGGTTGGGATCCCTAACATGTTTAACCCCGCCACATTATGTATGTATGTGCCTGTCCCAAGTCAGGAGCCTGTAATTCAGTGGTTGTCGTTTGTTTATGTGTTACATATTTGTTTTCGTTCATTTTGTACATAAATAAGGCCGTTAGTTTTCTCGTTTGAATTGTTTTACATTGTCATTTCAGGGCCTTTTATAGCTGACTATGCGGTATGGGCTTTGCTCATTGTTGAAGGCTGTACGGTGACCTATAGTTGTTAATTTCTGTGTCATTTGGTCTCTTGTGGACAGTTGTCTCATTGGCAATCATACCACATCTTCTTTTTATATTACATTAGTACCATTGATACCGTTTGAAGTTTTGCATTTGTAAATGCCATCATTTTCATGTAACCTGCTGTTATTGCTGGATTTCAGAAAGGTCAATTTACCGTCCCTTGAACATTTCGAATATGTTCATTGAATTCAGACCAGTGCTCCCAATCGTCAAACGTATAATTTTCAGGATTTCCGCTAGGATTACATATAAGTTTTAGTTTTTTCTTAGTTACTTTTTTTCTTATTTTAACAACTGGTGCATCTGCAGAACAAAATACTTTGATATATATCAAATATCCATTTGACAAGATTTATTACGAAAGAGTGGTTTCTTTTTCTTTCTTTTCATACTTAACATAAAGTAAACATAAATATAAGTTTACACCTCGTGTGTGTATAATTGAAAGGAAACAAATAACTTGTTCATTACCGCATAACATGAAATTGCACAGAATCTTAATCAATCAAAATTGTGCCCTTTATATATAGATTAGAGTGAACAGTAGTTTACTGATATTGTAATCTTTAAAATCCATGTAAGAGATACAAGTCAAGGTAATGAAAATAAAAACTGGGGGAAGAGTATGAACTCTAAAACGAGCGAAATTGAAAACGTCGGGTCGTCGACATTGCAAGTGTTTTCGATTGTACACGAATCATCCGCGATGCCAAACCGCACTCAGTCAAGTTGTCACATTTGGGAATAGCACATAATCAGCAAATGTACAGGTTGGTAGATTTAACAGATCATAAACTAAATTTTAGTGCACACCACCCTTATCATGTGTTATTTAAAATAGACCCAAAATCCACAGCCAAAAAAGAAGAAAACAACAAACATGCTTCTTCTGATTTTTTTTTTTTTTTTTTAGAATAGAACATTTTAGTACTTTCTTCATGCAACAACCAGACAAAAACATTCTTATGAATGTTCGTTTGTTTTACTTTTGAACTAGAATTACCACCAATTTCAACATAAGACCTGGAATACGGCTTAGCAAATTTGAAGTTTCTGATTATAAGCTTGCGTATGTATATAACATGTTTATACTGTGTATTTATTTATTTTTGTAACCAATTTTTGTTGATTATCATACAAAAAAAAATGTATTTTTGTAGATATTTGATTTCGTGGTTTTGTCAAAGTCTGCATATATTCTTATACAAAATTTCTACTTCCTTGAACATTTAAATTTGTGGTAGACCTATCTCACTTAATCCATACAAAAATGTATCTTACGAATAATAACAAATCCACAGTCGCTGCATATAAACTCATCATAGATACCAGAATTAAGATTTGTTACGCCAGCCGCACGTTTAGTCTACAAAAGACTCATCAGTGACTATCGAATCAAGAAGAGAGAAAGGCCAAATGAAGTACGAAGTTGAAGAGTATTGAGGTGGTTGCATTGAAGTCCTTAACTCAAATAATTGGCATATATGTTTTTTATTCCTTATTTTGTTAACACACTTCGTATTTGTTTATGTGACGCGTTTCTTTTCTTTACGTAAAGCGTACATACTTAGTACAAACATCGTTTTCTAGAGTAAACATAGTTTACTATAAGTATTAATGTATTTACAACATTTGATTGGTCAAAATCGCTTTGAACAGATCAGAACAATTTCTGGTTAATGACG
>JAASAO010003114.1:0-20002 GCA_017311375.1 Mytilus coruscus | reverse complement strand
GAATCAAACTGATGTTAAGTCCTTTTAAACTTTAAAGTGTCCGCCTTTTGTAAGGTAAATCATTCAAGCAGAACAGCATCCTCATGTATCTATCATTAATCCGCTCCGAGCGTTATCGATTTAAGATATTTTACTGGTGGTTAGTTTTATATATGTTTTCCAATATTTAATGTTATACGTAATGTTTTATATGTATATTCATAATTGGAATGTATAATGTTATACAAGTGGTGAGACTTTAATAAAAATTTTAATCTGAATATATAAACATGCTTCACAATTAAGATAAAAGAATGAACAATAGATATGTAACTAAATTTATAAATATTGAGGCACGATTTAAAAGCACAAAGTGTTAATCTGTTAAAATAAAATAGCTCTTTATATCAAATTATTCGTTTTCAATATTGCCTACTAATATGAAAACTCGTGGCATGTAAGTAAGGTATGGTCTTTTAAATATACTTGCGAAAAAATAAAAACCGGAAAGATAATAAGAAGGTCGTAATTGTGCTCATTACAAACCTAGAAGTGAAAGATGTTTTTTTAATCAATAGACAATAAATAGATTTGAATTACATTTGAGAGGTGAAATGATCACTTATATTTCTGTATTAGTCATTGTGTACATAGTTTTAATAGATGCATATTATATTTTTGGTAAAAAAAAAAAAAAAAAAAAACATTAACATTTATACCGACATTTAAAATATCTTGTAATTAAAACATTTTTGTGAAATAATGAAATTGATATAGATGAGCTTGACATTTGTTGAATTCATTTAGTAAACAGTTTCGTCTTGCTAAAACTTGTAATTAAAGTAACAGCTCAATGAACTTTTAAACCTGTGTAAAATTGTAATATCGGTCACTGGTTAAAATGTGTGTTATTTGTGTAAAAGCAGCAAACGACAATTGAAAATTAAAGTGGGGTTACGAAAGGATTCTCGTTATGTCTGCATGTAAAATAATTCTTGCAATAAATGAACATTTGACGGACTGGACTGGCTATTAAGCCCTTGCACAGTCGGCCCTGGCCCAAAAGAAATATTTAAAAAAAAACTTTATTTTATATTTGCGGCATTCAAAAACGTTTATAAGACCAAAGGTAACTTAAACATTGTAAAGCAGGTCGGATTAAATGTTTCTGTCATATAATTGTGTAAGGCATATTTAAGCGATAATTACTAGATAAAAAATAATTGGCTATTCTAACTTCCCAAGTTTAATCTAGGTGCTCTCGTAGGCCACGTTTAATATTCAAATAAATTTCATTGATCGGGATTTCATAATGTGTTATATGAAATTATCTTGAAAATAATTGCGGGAAAGGGCTGTTAAAGTGCGAGAAGGAAACACTTTTTCTTTTACGGAACGTGCTACAAATAAAGACCTGCGATTGTTTGTCAATAACTCAAATTTACAAAATAGTAAAATATAACTGATGATCAATGTAAAAATTATTGGAAAGTTTTGTGATCATGACACCACCTATGTTATGTAGTATAAATACTCGAATTTGTCAATTATACCACATCTTCTTATTTGTATATTAATCATGTCAAAATACGAAAATGTAACGAATAGTGAAGTATTGTGTCCATGCATGACGATATCAAAGTCGCGTACATATACAAAGAGAAGATGTGATAAAGACGTAAAAGAGACAGCAACTCAACCACACAACATACCAGAATGTGAACAGTTAGCTCTTGTGTGCATCATTTCCTTGGGATTTGACTTTAAAAGATATTACTACTTTTGCCTGAACATACCGGAAACATTACTATTTTCTCGGAAAAGTAAGGTATTTATTTCCGGAAACGTAGACTTATAGCGGAAACGTATTCTTTTTCCCGGGAAAGTAATGCCAAATTTTATATGAGCAGTGTATTAGTTTTAATGTCAGTATATAAAGCATTAACTAGTGTTAATGTCTATGGATGTATTAGTTACAGTTGCATACTAATGGAGAGATCGTCCTGTTTGATGTTCTTCGTGTGGAAATTATTCTTGCTTCAGCATGCATCTTTACTTTGTTCCTCTAAAGAGATCCTCATTTACCCTTACATTATAAAAGTTTGTGGACTCGTATGTATTTAGGGAATGGCACTCTCCATGTATCGTACCTTAAAAAAATATATGTTACGTTTCAGAGTCCAACATGTATGTTGAATTTTACTCAGAAAATAGAAAGTTGATATCAGCGCGGGTTATGCTTAAAGTTAACCTTTTATTCTATATGTCAGATAACCTACTTGTGTGTATGTTGGATTGCTGTCTGATTGACGAATAGCCGTAATTTTATCCCTATATTTTTTTTTTTTTTTTTTTTTTTTAGGATGCATCCAATCGCATCTTTTCATTTGATATATATTTCCGTGGCGTAACCTCAAAAGATTAGTTACTTCAATAAAAAAAAAAAAATGTAAGCGAAAATGAAACCTCTTCTCGCATGTTGCTCTTTGTGTAATTGTTCTCTTCGACAAAATTAAATATAAAGAAGTCACAATTTGGTTCCTAAATAGATATTTTTAAAACCGGGGCCTAAAGCTAGGTAAAGCCTATCTCTTGATAAAGTTTCTTAAATTCGACAACTTTTAGATACCAACCGTGCGAGGGCTCAGTCTGTATAGCCAGCCAAGGTCGTTAAAACTTTTATCATCCTTGTAGAGATTTTTGAAAATACGATGGTTTTGCCTTTTTCGAAACTAAAACATGATCAAATATAAATGGTGGCCTTCTATTTTCATGTTGTTGTATCTTTACATATTCCCATTTCCATTCTTAATTTTAGATAAAGTAAAAATTATGATAAACAAATGTATTCTTGTTGTCAGATCAAAATACACTTAACAAGCCAGTGCGATAAAATTCCATTCGCTACTATTACGTAATATATATATCACGATATCTCAGTAGCATGGGTTCGAATCCCGGCGAGGGAAGAACAAAAAATTTGCGAAAGCAAATTTACAGATCTAACATTGTTGGGTTGATGCTTAGACGAGTTGTATATATATATATAAGTCCTGTGTCCAAGTGAGAAATAACTACATGTGGTTTGTATATCAGGGAAGAATTGACAACGGGTGGTATGTATACTAAAATATTTATCGTCTTCCATTATACATGACGTTGTGGATGAAAATTATTGACAAAAGAATAAAGAAAACAGAAAATAACCAGACAAATATATAGAAAAGAAAATGATGAGGTACTAGAATATATGGAATAAAGAATGATCAGCAAAAGGTATAACGGATAGAAAAAATTGCCTAAAATGATAGAATACAGAAATTATTAATCCCCATTCAGACCCTCATAATCTGACGATGACATTTAGCTTTAGGGCAATTATGGGCAAACGACCAACAACACAGTGTTTTTACGAAAGTTTACATACAAGCTAATTTTACAAAATCAACTTGAATATGTAATAAAATTATATCTATATCTTCCTGTGTTGAATTTTAAAGATAAATGGGTTTGAAGTTTTCGACATTTACTAAAAATTTCGGTTGATTGTACATTTCTGTCTCCTTAAATTTTGTTTCAAAAGATAAAATATGCGGATTTCGATAAAGAGATAAGGAATATCTTCGTTACAAAATTGGGCTCTACATTTGTGTAACAATATTAATCCTTATTAAAATCCAATTTGTTAAAAGAAATTGATTTTAGAAGAAAAAAACTTCATTTTGTCGTGTATTTATCTAGTTGAAAAAAGTCAGTTATTTCTTCATAAAAGTTGGAACGAATAATCTTCATCAGAGACATATAGTAATTGTAATTTGTATGGGGTATTACGTTTCCGCATTTTTAGCAAAAATTCAGTTCACGTTTCCACATTTTCGTGCATTACTTTTCCGAAATAAATAGATACCACTTTCCGCATTTTACCTGTACTTCACATGTAAAAATGGTAATAATGATATATCGGTATAAGACTTTATTATCAAATATGGTCATCTCCTCCCGACACAGAAACCAAAAGAACCACAACTGGGCCGGAATCGTTTCTCCCAGTTCTATGCATGTCACACAATTATATTTTTTATGGACGTTTTGCAGAAGATCCAAACAACAACTTACATCAAAATTCGGTCTTTATCAGCAATAGCACAGTTCGTAAAAGTGATCGCGAACTTGCTGAATTCGTATCCGAACAGTTTGTCAATTTTGGTAGAGAATAGAATACGAGGTTAGACTTTATAAAGTCAGTTGGCTACAAGTTTACCGCTTTAAACTGTGCTACGTGTACTGTATAATAGTATACTGACGCTTAAAATATATATAAACTTTAAGTGCTGAACATTGACTTTTAATTGATATATGACCATGTGTGATTTTCATCATTTTAAGTTGATACATTAGTAGTTTCATTTAGTCATAAAGACTTATCCTGCTCGAAGTCCTACTTCCACCCAGTTGGTGACTAAGGGGGCATACATTAAAAATTTAAATGCGGAAACGTAAATAACCTTTAATAAAATCAATATAAAACAATGCGGAAAAGAGTACTATGAAAATGCGGAAACGTAAGAATTTTAATGCGGAAACGTAAGAATTCTAATGCGGAAACGTAAAACGCCGAATTGTATTATATGTCTCTGTCATCATACAGTATCATGCCAAACGCCATTTTTAAAAGAGGGGGTCCATGTTCTAGTTTTTAGCTAATGGTTAAATCTCAAAAGCTGCATCTTTTTTCCGATATTTCACAGTTTGATGTCGCAAAAAATAACATTTTATGGCACAGCATTTAATCAATTAATGTGTCGATAAAAAGAACGAATTCTACAATATATAAAATTCTGTCAAAAATCATTTCCTGGGTCAATATTATAAAGTTCATCCGAAAAAGTGATAAGACTGATAATAACATACTAATTCAATTTCTTCAAATTAGGTTTTAATGCTAAAAGTTTTAGAAGAAAGAGTTAAATGTCTTCTTTAAAATATTTAGATTAATTCTGCGAAAACATCAGAGAGAGATAAAACAAAATGCATGCAACCAATTGAATAAAATGGAGAATGGAAATAGAAAATGTGTCCGACAACAATCCGACCAAAGAGCAGAAAAAGGCATATAAGGCACAAAATGTGCACCATAATTGAGTTACCTTGTTTTGTAACCCCATTGACATAATGGTTACATTGGTTACAGTGGTTACACTCATACAAACTATCATAGATCCTATTATTCAGAAATTCTTTTGGGGATCATTAATGTACGTCCAGTGGCATATATATTATGCATGTCGGAACAGGAAAATTGACATAAGGTACTATTAGAACCATGTTCACATTATTATACATTAGACATATGTCTCTGATTATACTCAACAATTGTGATGATGACGAATTTCTTAAACTGTTCGAAATAATCTAACCGAAAGATAAATCTGTAATTTTACTTTGTCCATAACTTTGACGAACCAAATTAAAGCGAGTAATACTTTGACCTGTTTTTAAATCAGATTGGTTCTAAATGTTTCTCTCGTATATTCAACATGTATATACATGTATATATTCTAAATTGTGACTATCTATTATTATTATTGTTCCATAACATTCTTTCAAGACGTATAAACCAATGATCGACAAGTGCGTACATTTTGTGAAATCAATTATAATGTGTATGTTTCAAATGTCCATATCTATTGACAACGAGTATATACCCTTGGAAAATATGTAAATAGATTTTATTTTATCAAATCTTTTTGGGGAATTATTAAGATTTTCATAAATATCATTCTTAACACCAGAAACGTTATTTATAAACAAGCGTATAAGTAATGACTATAGTATATCACTATCGGACACGCAAGACAAAGATGTATATTACACCTGATATTTTCAAAATGGAAAGTTACGAGTTATCGGCCGTGTACACTGATCAATACCCTCAGAGGTCAAGTGATGCACCAACTTGTAATTGTGTAATAAGAGTTTTAAAGTCCGACAGAAATCGCTTGAATACCTGGACGTGTCACCTCACAATACATCTTGGAACAATTTCTTCAGCCATGCTGGTGAACAGATAAGGGAAGGTCCAAATTTATTTAAAGAAGTTTACAAAACCGTTTTACATAGAGAAATTATGAAAAACTAGACTTTCAAAAAACATTTCTACACGGAACACTTATTTATGACTTTAAACTTTGACTTTTAACTAATTTCCATTAATATGACTTTTTCAAAAACTTAATAAAAATTAGTTTCAAAACGATTCCTTATTTAAAACTTAAAAATATGTTATTATTTAAATGTGGCACGCGCTCTTCTTGTGTAATGTCTAATCATCTTGTTAATTGATCAATAAATCTTTAAAAATAACTTCAACCTTAAAATAATAATTCTTGTGTTTTCGTAATTAGAAGAGATAAAGAGGTATTAATCTTATGCCAGCGTGCATTCCATCTACGTTAGACAAACGCCATACATACGCCACCATCCGTTACTTGAACGCCCGATACACGCTTATGTACGCTTCTCGTACGCCCAATGCACGCTTAAAGCTCGTTGTACTCACAATACAGATATGATTGACAAGTTGAATGCATCCAAAATTACTAGCGTGTTGGCAGCGTGCATGATTTTTAACACGCCCGGCGTACGTCGGAGCTAAACGCTGATGTGTCACGCCGGTATTAAAGTCATATGAAACCTCAAATTAAAAATATGCATATGTTTTTTATAACAAAATGGATAGTTGTCATTATTAAACTTATGTACAAGTGTTATACAAGTGCTCAATATCCATGCTTCTTTGTTGCTTGATTTGTTTGACAAAAAACATCAGATAATATAATATCTTGTGGAAAAACTACATTTGACGGTACATTTATTTTTTATTCATAACACTATCCCATCATGGGCTTGGCCCAGTTAAAGGAGCTTAGTGCACAAAGGCGGCCTAGGTGGTGTTTAGAAGCTCTCGTTAATTCAGTCTCCTGATATAAAGGCTCCAAGGCGGGACATTTGTAGAAATACCGTAAAGGGCCTCCTTAGTGCACTAAGAATAAGAAAATGTGCACTAAGGACCTGGTGGAATGATACAGCTGTCACAAAGGACATAATATAGAAACTGATTAAACATGTAAAATTGAAGATGAGAAACATATTATATTAGACTGTCCTTTATATGCAGATTTACGTGAACGTTTATTTTATGAAGTTAAAAGAAGTAATGGTGATTTTAGTATTTTATCTGATGATGATAAGTTTATACATCTTTTAAAAGTACTGTTTTTGGTGTGGTTGACAAGACCTGCTGTAATATTCTAAGTAGAAGAAATTGTTTTTTATATGCTTGATTGATAGTGATGTTTTACAGACCTGACATATTTTATAGACATGATAAATGCAGTTATATGGTGTTTTTGTATTTCTGTCTGTTATATTTTTTACTTCTATGTAATAGCGTATTTTCTACTCTTATTTTAGCTCACCTTGCGTCCGTCGTCGTTAGCTTTTACAAAATCTTCTCCTCTGAAATCACTGGGCCAAATTTTAGTTATAGAACGGTAATTTTGTTCAACCGAAATACTTTTAATGGGTACACATACTAGATTTACTAAGGATAAGATTATAAGAGTTTTATTTAGAAGCAAGAATGTATAGTTTACATTATTTTTTAAATGCATCAGCGTTATATTAATAACATAATTGAATTTTATAATTATATAAAATACACATATGGCGGAGAATGACAATAAAAACAATGACATCCGTAATAAAGGTATATTTCATAGAAGACAATTTAATATGATTATTAATTCTCTTTTGAAAATAATATTTCCTCTTGAAGTCTTTCTATGTCACTTCTATAATCGGGTTTGGAAGAATATGTTTTACTCTCAAATGTCTTTCAAGGTATAATGAAAGTATGAAAACTATAGAGTTGTAAATGTGGAAATGAAATCTCAGAAGCATTTTTTTCTCAATTTCTATCTCAAAACTGGCTTCTTTAAAAAAAAAACAAGTTTATTAAAGCAATTTCCTTCAAAACAAAATAAAACAAAGGCAAAGTAAACATAAAATTCAATTTTAATTTTCTTTCATCAGCTTGAAATTATAACACCCTAAACCGTTAGGTTTATTCAACAACTATCATTAATCAATTAGTAACGATCAAAAGACGATTGTTATTTGGATATGGTTGATTGAACTTAATGATTGGGAATTTGCAATAAGCCGTTGGTCACGTGCCGAGTGGCACGCGCTGATTAAAAAGTCGTTTTACTTCAAAATTATAATATCTATTGATACCAAACTTTATATTTATGAGTTATATACTCATATCCTCTTATATCCATGTTCTTTGTGGTCTTAAAACATCGTTTTAGTGTCGTTAGTGCACTAAGAAGTCCTTTGCGGTATATCTACACACCGTTTCATTTTAAAGATACTATATGTTTTGCATTGTTTGCACATTGAACACAAACAAATCTAAAAACAAGGAGATGTGGTATAATCTCTCGTCAAGAGACCAAATAACACAGAAATTAACAACTAAGCGTTTTTGCCTTCTACTATACATCTGACGGTGACATTTAGCTATAGGGCAATTTAGTGACCAGAGAGAAGAGATATAACCTTATGTAGAAAAATCATTTGAAAGGTAAATATTATTAGGGTCATCCGGAATGATGAAAATACTTTAGATACACAATGTATTTCTTTTTAATTTATGCCATTCAATTTTGATACTGCAAGTTTTAAATCAGTAATATCTTATGATTCATATTAGCGTTAGGCAAACTATAAGCAATGTGTCAGTATTTCAATTAGTTATAAGTTCTAACGAGTGACATTGGCCGATCTGAGCTGTGATACTTCTAATTATTTAGTTTGATTTTAGATGATCTGTTATAATACTCAAAGTGTTTTTGACATTTGAAATAATAATAATTCGAACTTAACTATTCATTTTCTTACTAGCGTCAACAACTGGTAAATGCCAAATGTGTTGGTAATTCGTATACTAGTAAAATTAGAAGATACAGGGATGTCGTGTGACTCGTGTCTGTGGATTGGATATTAGGAAGTGATAATGAAATGATATCCTCAGGCCTAGACCATGTTTAATACACGTGATTTGCGTTATCGTTATATCCGAGACAGTCCATGCGAAAAGGTACAAAAGTCTCGTTGAATTTTACAGATTACGATATTAAAGTTCGATAAAATATTTTCAAAAACTATTTCTATCAATGTCAACATTCATAAAATTGTGAATTTATGTAATAATCGTAGATCACGAAATATAACGACTGAATTATTCGGGTTACACCACCTCTATATTCTGTTATCTAGTTTTTTTTTGCCTCGGTGTTACCCAAGACTTCGTGTTGAAGGCAGATGAGTAAAATTGTATAGTTTTACGTATGAATTTAATAATGCCTAGCAGAGCACTATCAGACTTAAGACAAACAGTGTTGCTGTATATTTGGTATCCGGTATACGAGTACGGGGCGCATTTAAAACTGTTTAAGCTAAACGAAATTTTAATTTTCCAGGTGAATTAGACCAAAAAAAAAGATATGTTTTAATGTGAATTTTAAAAGTTCGGGACGGAATTGGTTCAATTAAATTTGCTTAACGTACCGTGGCAAAGATTATTGCATATTCTCGACGAAATTACATTTTGATCAGACGATACGTTCATATAGATTAATGTTTGCGTACAATATCCATTGGCATTCATCATGCACGCTCAGTTTGGTACCTTTATTGGCTATTAAATAACTACCAGCTTTCTCGTTTTATTTCAAGCAAAATAATTTTTTTTTTATCACAGTCACTTTTTTTTTTATCTCAAGAGCTGATTATACTTTTCGCTGCATTTTAAAGATCTGGCATCATTAACTATAAAAAACTTAGTTTACACATGTATTTGTCATTACTTCCTTTTAATTGTGAATATTTGTAAGAGGTACAATTTTACTTTTCTGACTAAAATCGATAACGCTCGGAACGGTAAAACGATAGATACACGCGGATGCTGTACCGCTTGAGTGATTTACCTTACAAAAAGGCGGACACTTTAAAGTTTAAAAGGACTTAACATCAGTTTGATTCCGTTTAACGGGGGCGTGGCTAATTAGTTTGACGCAGTTTAACCACATCTCAAATTAACTTGAATGACCGCAAGGGAATCTATTTGACTGGTATTAAAATGATTTGATATGGATTGAAATGCATTAAAATAATTTTAATTTTTGTCAATCTTTATTCAATTTTCATTAATCTTTTTAAATGCCGTTAATGCGTTTTTGTCCGTTCAAGCTAAATTCGAGTTACTAGTGATTAAATTCTTTTTAGCAGATAGAAAACACTTTTTACAAGGATACTTTTAGAATATTTGACAGAAATACAAAATAAACATCAAATTTTTGCGAAAACCTATATGATATACAAATTGGACTTGTTGTTGCTATTTACGGTAGATGATCGGTACATATTTTCTAAGATAGAATTTTCTTATACTTTGCCAAATTGAATATTTTACTATACTTTTATTTAAATATATTAAAAAGTATGGTTCACCGTGCTATTTTTCAAGCTACGACTAGTTCAAAATTGATGAAATTTGCTTAGATTGTTCATGAAAAAACATATTTGTGTGCATAAATAGAAATATATGCAATAGAATATTGAAATAAAATATGAGAAGATAGATTTTTTAATATGTTTTTAGACAGTAAAAAGAGAAAAACGTGTCGCCGAACTTGTTTTCTAGCTAAAAGTTAAAAATGGCTAAGTTGAAAAATTAAGCCTAAAAAACACAATTATTCGGTATTTGTTAAATCATTTTGGATAATTCAATACATTACAAAGTTTTCTATATATAAATTAACAGTTTATAACAAATAAATTGCAAATCTGACAATAAATTTCCAGATTTAGGCAAAGAACTAGACCGATTGTGTATTGCGATTGTACATTCCAAGATGGCGGTATACCATGAATCTACCTTAATATTATTTTCACGATATGACAATATGGACTGCACATGTTTTTCCGATTACAAAATATTGATGTTTGTGAATGTTATATATATATTATATATATACTGTTATAAGCAACTCATTGTTAACTTCGCCGTAAACAACTTAGCAATCTATAATTTGATTAAAACTACTTGGCAATTTATATTTTTCATAAAACAAATTTTCTTTTTATAATTTCAATAAAACTTGGCAATTATAAACTTTACTACATTACAAACACGTCTTTTGTTTTTGTTTTTGATTTAGAAATTAAAGTGTACATTTTTATTGTAATTTTTTTTAGCTGCAACTGTTGAATCATTACTGAAGCAACTTAACCATGACAGTCGGCAAATACAGCTTTGGGATGAGTTAAAAACATGGCAAAGTAGTTTAGGGTTATATAAAACTGGAGCAGCTTCAGATTATGATGCAACTTAATTATTTAACTGCTTATAATGGAGGAACTTTGAAAAGACAGACGTGTAACAGTAAGGGCTTATAATGTTTTTAAAAATTATTTCTGTTCATACTAGAACACAACTGCGACAACGCGGGTTCATGCCTGAATTGAACTGTCTTATTATGTATAAGCCTTATTTTTAGTATGGATTACTAGTATTTTTATTCCCAAATTAAAAAGTCACGTTGATTATAAGAGGCATATTTTTCTCTGCTTTCAAAATGTTTGTGTTTGAACCTGTCGATATAGAAATTTTTAATTATTAGGATCTCATTAGTGCATGGTGTGGTGTAATTTGTAATCAACATCATTGTTTTAAATATTACTTGAATAAAGGTTGAAATATTTGATTCGTCATTTTAACTCCTTGCCGGTTAATAAATTGGACATCGGCAGTACGTCAAATGAGCATGCACGAAAGCGTATAAGACACGAATCGGTAACGGTCAACAAATTTTGATATTTTCTCAAAAGTTGGCTTTTCTGTGGAATAAAGAATATTTCAAAGACTAATTTAGAAAGTACAAAACACTACATTTAAATGTCAAATCACAAATATTTCTTACTTTGTATTGTTTCACAGGAGTTGCGGCTTAATGAAATCGGTCTTTTCCGTTAGTTGTATTGATATTTTTGTTTATAATTTGGTTAACACTTACAGTTATATTTCATAAATATATGATGAACCAAAATGTTACAATTGGCACTCATTTAGTAGTAAATTCATTGATAACTTTCAAATTACTTTTTATTAACCTTTTAAATTCTTGATAATTAACAAGCTCCCTTTATTAAAGGTAACATTCCAATCATGAAGCCTGTAGTTAACATTTGTGGAATGGCACATCCTGGGGAAATATGCAAATGCATGGATGAAGAAAGAAAGAATTCCAATAGTAATGATGGCTTATATAGTCGGTTTCTTATTTGCATGCCACAGCCCGAATTCAGAGATGCTAATATTACGGACGATAAATTGACTGACGCACCAAGCATTTCAAGGTGAAGTGCATTATTTATTGAAATACTGTTCACTGGACATATATTTTACTTACACTTTTAAAGTGATAATTCTGTCACAATTTATTTTTTGAGTCTGAAAGGGCTGTTATATGACAACACAGTTTAGTAACAACTCAATACTGCATAATGGTTTTGATATTTAAAATTGTATTTCCATTTATACTTACAAATTTGTATTATAGTACAGCTCTTTATAGGAACCAGGCAGAGTGCCATATACATGTGATATATGAGGGTATTCAGATTTTATCTATAATTGGCCTAGTAGAAGCAGTAAATGAATACTGCTCAAAAATTATTTTGAGTGGGAAAATATGAGTGGTTGCCATGGTAACGAACACTCTATTTTTGGTTGTTAAGCGTGGTAAAATCTTTTAAAAATCAGCTAAGTCACCACAATTCAGAGCCTGATTATGAATAGAATCATGAGTTTTCATAAATGTTCATATGTAACATCGATACAACTTTGTTTAAGCTTCATTTTAGTGAAGATTGCATGTCAACCAAATTTGTAAATTTTTGGAAAATTTTGCAAAAAATGCATATTTTCAACTTTTCTGAAATTGGGATTTTGCGAAATTATCAAATTTTCTCTGGTGTTTTTCAGAAAAGTGCAAATGTGTACAGAATAGTTAGCACTGTAGTTATGAAGTTTGGATACTACTTTACCAAATTAAATAGAAAAATGTGTGGACTTTTTAGTTTTATCACCATAGCAACCGATTTTTCCTTGAAACGGATTTATTATTTGCAGAATATTGCAGTTTAAGAGCTTAAATGTCCTGAATTGTTTCATAACCGATAAGAAAATGCATAAAAGCTAACGCTTACTCTAAGTCACCATTGTTAAGAGTTGCTGACTTCAATAGTTACCACAGAAACACATATTATCCATAGCAACATCCATTCAAAACTGCATAAATAGAAATTTATGTAAAAAATACATAAATAGAAGGTGTATATATTAAAATTGGAATACGACTGCATGCTTTGCTTACTCACAGTCTTGTCTGTTCTTTTCATAAGGTTCAACAAATGTAATATATAATGTAACATTGGGGTTGGAAGGTGGGGGAAAAAGGGGGTAGGTCTATTTTTTTTAAAATATCATACATGTAGATTCTTGAAAAGAAAACGTTTGGTCGGAGAGCCTGATTATATAAAGAATCAAATTTTTTTCAGAAATTTCATATATAACATCGATATAACTTGGTTTTAGCTTCAGAGCTTAGTTATGGTAGTTCGCTTGTAATGTTTTGGGATTTTTGTCAGATTTTCGAAACCTCTGGTTTTATTCATTTGAATGCCTTTAAAAATGGCCATTGACCCCATTTTCTTTCTATAAATCTTTTACATGTGTAATGATAAGCCATCTGTAAAGTCTTATAAAATTTCGATTATTCTTTAATAGTTTTTGAGAATGTAAACTTGTCAATGATAAAGCTATGAAAAGTCAAGAGAGAATATTTTCCCGCCAAAATTTCAATGGGTAATATCTCGAAAACAAGCACATTGACCTGTATATTTTTTTACTCTTTTGATTCCTTTATTGATCCCTATCGATATTAACTAGTGTTTTGAAAAGTTAATTAATTTGAAACTGAGAAGCGAACTTCCTTAAGATTGCAGTTCAACCCGACTTTTAGATTTTTGTTAAAATATACAAAAAACCACATATTTTCTTTTTCTGAATCATGGAGTTTTGTGAAATTATCAAATTTTCTCATGTGTTTTTTATTGAAAAGTGCAAATAAGTAAAGCATAGCTAGCATTGTAGTAACAAAGTTTGAATACTACTTGACCAAAATAAATAGAATATTGCGTGGGGCTCTCTTGAATTTGATCACCATATTAATGTATTTGTCCCTTGGAAATAGAGTTTTTATTTGTTGAATTCTGCAGTATAGGGAATTCAATGTTCTCAATTGTTTCAAACCTTTATAAAAATACATAAAAGCATATATACACTCTAAATCTAAACTACAAAGGTTAAGTATTATTACAACAATTGTCATGGTAACAAATATCACCCATAACAACATCCAATCAAAATACATATAATATATTTTTTACAAATACATGTAATTATGCTAATAATTTTCATTTTTCTAATGGGAATATAACTGCATGCTTTAATCTATTTAACTCTCAGTCCTGTCTTTGCTCCTTGAGAAGACTCAACAAATTTGAATATATACACTGTGGCATTTTGGGGGAGGAGTGGAGGTTTGGTAGTTTTTGTTTGAATCTTTCATAAATCCTTTTAAGGAAAATTGAGAGGTTTAGCTATAAAACCAGGTTTCATCTACCATTTTCTACATAAGAAAATACCTGTACCAAGTCAGTAATATATGACAGTTTTTATCCATTCGTTTGATGTAATTGAGCTTTTGATTTTGTCATTTGCTTAGAGACTTTCTGTTTAGAATTGTCCTCAGTGTTCCGTATAATTGTTATTTTACTTTTTCCTACAACATTTGGTTTCAATCTGGTAATCTATAATTATTCATGAAATGTTACTAGCAGATGATCGACTTCATGGGGATTGCAATAGCACATTCTAGCTTTTGTCAAGGTCCATATAATTTTTGAAAGTATTGCTCTGACAATATATGTCCTTTACAAATGGGAAGAAATTAAGAAATTTTGGAAAAATTCTAATTTTCCTAGCGCAATAATTCTCACAAATTTCAAACAGCAAGAGACTCAACTTGAAATCTCACTTACAAATATAAGCACAAACCAATAATAGAAACATTTGGTTTAAGCATTTCCAAACTGAAACTGAAGTGACAAGGACAGACAGATGGACGGACAGACCAAAACAAAACATATAAAGTCATGGTCTTTTAAGAACACTTTACACATAACAAAGGTAAAATCTCTTTGTTATTACTCAGGATAATGCAATGCTAAGGTGTACATTAACTACTGCACAGTTCAAATGTACTCATACCTTTGGGGGCTGATCCTAGACTTTGAAAGGGGTGTTATTCCATAAAATAAAATAAACAGCTGCGCCATGAGCACATGTTACGCCCGTCGCTTTTTCAAAGAATAAATTTCAATAACTTCTCAATGTCATATCAAATTCATGAAAAACTAAAGGAATTTATGTTAATATATATAAACCCAACACCAAAGTTCGGCCGTTAGATTTTCTTGTTTGAATTGGTTTACATTGTCATTTCTGGACCTTTACAGCTGACTATGTGGCATGGGCTTAAGCCCCAGTCACACTAGACCACGATCGCATCACGCTCACCGCGATCTAAAATAAATTCAGATCGTGGTGAGGTCGCGGTATGAGCGGCATGAAAATTAATTTTCGTTGATTTCACGATAATACTACGTCCTCATTACGCTTCCACAACGATCCCGCTACGATTATACCACGTTCTCACCACGCTTTCTCTACGATTATCATGATCTTACTATGCTCATCACGTTCTCACTACGACCATACCACGAGTTATCCGATTGCAACACGATCTTACCAAGCTTCTACTGCGATTATAGCCCGTTCTTACCACAATTATACTACGTTCATACCGCGATCTAACTACGTTCTCAGCAATAACGTCAACATCGTGTTCCATATAAATACTGTTCCATTCCTTATATTTCTGATTAATACTTAGATTTCTCGGAAACAACAGTCATGCCACCAAAATCTACCAGAACGCGTAGGCGTGGTGGTAGGTGTAGGTGTAGAGGCAGAAGGAGGTCTGATAGTAACGAATCCTGATCTAGCAGAGATGTCGCACCGACCAATGCAACCTGAATCTTTTTCTTTTTTTTTCAACTTTTTTATTGGCATATAAACCAACTCATACGATTTGTGACAAATTATATACAACCTATTGCTAGTCCATCAAGCTCAAATGACGATGTTTTAGTGAACGAAAGCAGGGATGACAGAGATGTGTCAAGCAGGGTTGAGCCGTTGGAGAAAAAGACAAGAGGTCCAAATTACATACAGACAAACAAAAGCTGGAGGCTTTTATATATTTCATGTCAAAAGACAATTAGCATGATGGTCTTAGTAAGAACGTAGTCGGGTCGTAAGAAGAGCGTGATGAGGACAGCATGGACGTGCTAGAATCGTACTACGGTCTTGAACTGCTTGGTGTAAATGTGGTATAGTCGTAGTGGAAGCGTAGATGGGTCGCGGTGAGAACGTGCTGGTCGTAGTGAGGTCGTAGTAACGTCGCTGTGATCGTAACACAGTCTCTCCGAATACACACGACCGCACCACGATTGTTTTGAACATGTTCAAAGATGACCACGCTCATCATGATCTTGAAGACCTCACCACGACCGTATTACGACCTTACTGCGATCTACACGATCGCACTACGATCGTCTAAATTTGTGTTTTTTTTCACAGATCGTAGTGCGATCGTGGCCTAGTGGGACTGCGGTATAAGCTCATTGTTGAAGGCCGTATGATCACCTATAGTTGTTAATTTCTGTGTCATGTTGGTCTCTTGAAGAGTTGTCTCATTAACAATTATACCACATCTTCTTTTTAAATTCACAGAAAGATTAAAAAAATCTACATGAAAGTCGAAAATATAATATGGTATGTATGACAGAAAAAGGGCCCCAGAAAGGTTCTCATAAGATCAAATGGTCACTTTGAAATTTCTTTAGTAAACCATGCCATTTAAGGCAAATTATACAGATGACAGTGACACTAACAAAATTCAAACTTGAACTCTGTTTTTGTGGTAATAAGCATTGTGTATACATGTTTCATAAGATTTGGTTGAGGCAAACTAAAATTATAAAATGGAAACTAACTTTGTGACGACTAATGTACTGACAGACAAGGGTTAAACCTACTCCCTCTAAGTCTTGTATTCATTAATGATTACAATTTGTTTGGACTAGAAAGCATTGATAATTACAAAGAAAAATAAGATTGGTATGTACTGCGCTGTTTCTAGTGTTGCGGTTAATTGAATAAGACTATGTGTGGAATTTGTCTTCAAATTATTACTGTTATTAATTTTGTGATCATGCAGACATTCTCAGCTTAGTGGTTTCATTCCAAATCTCAGGGCAGTCTTTTATAAAGGTTACAGAGACAGATACAGAAAATAGGGGCGTAATTCATGTAAAGATTAAAAAAAAAACCGTTGAGAATAGCAAAACGATGTTTTGAAGATTCAACCTAAAGAAATGATACATTTTACATGTTTACTTTCTTAAAGGAGAGGAAGGAGATTTCAGAAGAAGGATAAGTGTGCTTCAGCTGACCCCCAACTACACACACACAAAACAAGATATAATGTTGTCGGAATCATGAACTTATGATATATATGTAGAACGATGCATAGTAAGGAATGATTCATAACAATTATTTTGCACAATAATTTTGATTTGATAATTTTGCCGGTAATAGCATAATTATTTTACCGGGACTAGCACAATTCAAGTTAGCAGATGTATCTATTTGTCTATCTCGGGGATCCTGAATTCCAATTGCGGGATAGCAGAACAATATAGGAGCTATTAATGATATGTTAATAGCTATATATTAAGAGGAGTCAATATACTGCACTTCTGATATTAGCGATCACCAATTGACTACTATTATTTTTAAATCACCACCAACTTAAAATTTGATTCAATTTGCCTGTCCGTCTATCCGTCCGTCCATCACTCTTCAGTTTCAGTTTAGAAATGTTTTGGCCAAATGATTCTATTATTGGTTTGTAAGCTTAATATTATGTTACAGGTCAATTTTGGGATTTATGCTGGTGGAATAACATCTCAGACGGGTGTGTGCCCTAAGAAATTCAGAATTTTCTTACAATTGTTAAGGGCCATATTTATCATGCCTTACCATAAGCTATTGCAATCCCATGAAGTTCATCATCTGTTTACTTTCAAAATAGATTATCAGATAAGAAACTAGAAACAAAGTCCGACCAAACGCAATTATCTTTTCAAGTATCTACTTGTATGAAACATTTAAAAATTCAACATACCCCCTTTTTCCAAACCCCCAACCCCAATGTTACATCATATATTACATTTATTGAACCATCTAAAGTAGAAAAAAACCAGACAAGACTGTGAGTGAAGCAAAGAATAAAGTCATATTCTAATTTGAAAATAAACACCCTCTATTTATGTATTTTTTACATAAATTTCTATTTATGCAGTTTTTGAGTGGATGTTGCTATGGATAATATGTGTTTCCATGGTAACAATTGAAGGCAAAAACACTTGACGATAGTAATTTAAAGTTTGCGTTAGCTTTTTTTTATTTTCTTATCGGATATGAAACAATTCAGGACATTTAAGCTCTTAAGCTGCAATATTCTGCAAATAAAAACTCCGTTTCCAAGGAAAAATCGGTTGCTATGGTGATAAAACTAAAAAATCCCACGCATTTTTCTATTTAATTTGGTAAAGTAGTATCCAAACTTTATAACTACAGTGCTAACTATTCTGTACACATTTGCACTTTTCTGAAAAACACCAGAGAAATTTGATAATTTCGCAAAAATCCCAATTGCAGAAAAGTTGAAAATATGCATTGTTTGGCAAAATTTTTCAAAAAATTACAAATTTGGTTGACATGCAATCTTCGCTAAAATGAAGGTTAAACCAAGTTGTATCAATGTTACATATGAACATTAATGAAAATGCACGATTCTATTCATAATCAGACTCTGAATTGTGGTGATTTAGCTGATTTTAAAAGATTTTACTACGCTTAACAACCAAAAATAGAGTGTTCGTTACCATGGCAACCACTCATATTTTCCCACTCAAAATTATTTTTGAGCAGTATTCATTTACTGCTTCTACTAGGCCCATTTTAGATAAAATCTGAAACCTTCATATATCGCACTCTGCCTGGTTCTTACAAAGAGCTGTACTATATTTTCTTAGCAATTATATGACATTGATTTGATGTATCTTTATTAAGATTGTTTTATATTTATATGTTGTGATTTCAGATTATTTTATGTAGTTGATAAATTACATAAGCAAAAGAAAGTATACACATATAACACAGAGGCAAAACAGGTGGCTATAAGATTTTACAATGAACAACAGCAATATGTGAGAGAAAATCACAGCAGTGATACATACACTTCTGGTTGGTTTAACACGATGCATATATATTTTAATCAGGTTATTTCAATGTATTGTTTTGTGTAACAGTATTTTATTTAACATTTATTAAGGTTAATTCATAGTAAAATGGTTAGATTTCAATTTTATTAAATTCTACTTAATAATACATGTACATATTGCAAATTAAATTTCAATGTTTTAGCTCAACTTTACTAAAAGAAAATGTGACCTTTTGCCAACACTTGGCGTTCGTTGTCGTTGGTCGACTGTGACAGGGAATAAGGGATGTTAACTAATTGTTTTATTTAATGGAAATCTGAAAAATATACTGAAATGGAGATAAGAAATATTATTATCAAATTGTAATTTGGAAAATGTATATTAGATAAAAAATGATTTAGTTCTTTTAACACGT
>JAASAO010001510.1:0-70588 GCA_017311375.1 Mytilus coruscus | reverse complement strand
TCTTCATTTTCATACCTATATTTTTCAACATAAACCAATAATCTTAACATGATCTTACCTTGTAAAATAACCAAAGCAGACAAAGTTTCTCTAACATCTAAAAGATATACATTGTTTGTATTTAAAAAAACGATAGTAGATACAAGGGTGTATTTACAACGCTAGACTCATGAAACCCGAGTGCTATATTTTGTGGGTGTGATTGTAACTGTAGCTGTCCTCAAAAGCTGAATCTGTTTGAACACGTTACCCGTAGATTGTGCTTGTCACTGCATGTTGACAGATATAAAATTCTAAATACTTTGCTTAGTATCAAGAGAAAGAGTTTAAGGGCAGCCACTCCGCACAAAATTTGTACATGTGAAATTCGAAAATTCAAGTCGAATAGTTTGTTTAATTCGTAACCTACTCCATTTATTGGAAATTGTCATATATAAAACGGAACTACGAAAAGACAAGACAAGTGGAGTCAGATTAAAACAAATACATCCATTTTGAAGTAGATGAGTATTGCAAACAAAAAATCCAAACAATTGTGTCTAGGATCTGAGAAGGGTGTACATAAACAGCTGTTGATCCTATGAGTTAGCGATACGGATTCTGTGTTATGTATTTGTAAGCCTTATTACTGTAACAACACTAAATGAGCTTTGATTGAAACAATACATTATGAATGTTTTACTAGGGGAAATTGTAAATCAGAGCTAGAGCTATTTTGCTGGGTCTTTAGTTTTCTATGATGTGTTTTGTGTATTGTTTTTTTTTTTTTTGTCTGTTTGTCCTTTTCTTGTTTAGCCATGGTGTTGCCAGTTTTTTTTTTTTTTTCGACTTATGAGTTTGAATGTCCCTTTGGTATCTTTCGCCTCTAATTTTCTATCATATAGAGTAGTTTGGGCCGTATGTTGACCTCTTAAAAACGTGTTGTGCTTTTTATTCTATCGTTACTGTCTCCTAATTATTTATATCAACTAATATCAACGCTTTACGAAATAAATTTTCAAATACATTATCTTTAACGACTTGCATTTTAAACCATAGCGTGTTTCTATTTATTTTTGTCCTTAGCTAAATCGACATGTACATAAAATATTACTGAATGTTCCCGTTGACACTACGAACAAAATATATCGATATGCGAAACCATAGAAAAGGCATGTATAGATAGATATAATATATAGTCAGTAGCAATAATTAGAATATGATTGAAAAATGACAAGATAAAAACGACAACAAATTAAGGCTTACCTTTCTTTATCCCTATTGTGGATGTACTGCATAGACTTGGTCATATTTCATGTTTTTCATTCTAGCAACACAATTGAGAACACTCGTGTAGTGTTTCCGTTATTTTGTATCCGGGTTTTATATGTAATATTCATAATAATAATAATAGGAAAAACACAACTATTTTTCGACAAAAATAAATCAGGACCACTCTCAACTGAAATAATGTTTTCATCAAGGGGCGGACTAAGCTATAGTTTCTAGAAATAGGACACATGCAAGGATGCAACGTCAGCATACTGCCAACAATTTGCAAACAATATCACTTGCTGTTTTCACGACTGCAAAAGTTCCTCTTTATTTTTCTAAACAACTTTTATTTTATTGATTAAAGTTAATGTTAACACGGTTGACTGACACTGCATGGAAATCTAGGAACTGCTTTTGAAATAGGTCAGAAAACAGTATTAGTTCGGTTAAGTACCAATGTTCTTTAGCGACACTTCAACTTGATTTTCAATATAATGATAGTTTCAATTTGCTTTGTGTGTTTTTTTTTTTTATTTTTTATTTTTAGTAACAAACAAATCGGATGCGAAAGAAATAACTCATTACCCGAACAGCATGATTTAACCGGACACATCTTTAATCAAGTTTTCATTCAAAGGGCATTTCATCCTTTTCAAGTAAGTGATTATACTAGGAACATCGACTTCATTATATTTTAAATGACTAGATGTTAATAAACAGACTAACAGTGTTTCTTAGTTTAATTTTACATTAATGAGTACTACAGATGATTTTCAGACTTTTCTTCGGCTTCATAACACTATTGTAATGGAAGATATATGTGTATGCTTACATTTTTTTTCAACTGAACATCGTTACCTTTTTCTGAGAATCAAAAGATATTAATGATTGAAATAAAACATTACAAATGCAAGTTTTTTGTTTGTTTGTTTGTTTGTTTGTTTTTTGTTTGTTTGTTTGTTGTTTTTTTTGTTTGTTTTGTATTTACAATTTATACCACTCGACCGTTCATGGGTTTCTGCAATGATAAGATGGCCTATAAATAAAGGCGGATGTAACTAGTATTGGCATGTTCCCTATCTAGTTATTCTGAATACATACTAAACCAATGACGAACAGTTTTAAAATAGGTTTATATTTCTGGTTTATCAGCATAAAATGTAAAAAACAAATAATGTCGTTGGACAGAAACAAAATCACTATATTATTAAGACAAAACTAGTATAAGGAGTGTTGTTGATTTCAATATTGACAAATGACTGAACGTTTGCAGCAATGGATAAAAAATCAACACATAACAGACTGTAGCTGTTCCCACAATCATAGCAATGTCAATCTGTTATCGCCTGACATTAATAAATAGTTTGTAACGTACTGAAGAAAGATATATGCCGTACCAAGAAATCCTTTAAATGGTGCACTTTAAATGCATTGTACGTCTCGTATAACATTTGAACCTGTTTAACAAGAATGTAAATATAAGCCTAGTGTTGATGAGTTTGATGTGATCAATTTACTTTACACTGACCCAGGCTCCTTCATACAAACACATCCTAATATATTGTTAGGAACAGTTCCAGTCAATTCGTATAATAACAAACACGGTTTTGTCGGTAGGAAATAGATAATTATAAAATGCAATACCTTGGTGGGTATCTGTTTAAAGGAAACACGAGCCCCTTTTTAGTTTGGATACAGTTGGTATAAATGTATTGTTGACTCGTTCAGTTAAAATCCAATTCCCTTTACTATTACATATTTAAGATGTCAGATATAAATGCAATTTCAATGCAATTTTCAATATGGCTATGTACAATGACGTGTCATTGAACCGTTTCATGTTTAGCGGACATAATTATAGCTTAGAAAGAAATAAAAAAAAAAACCAACGTAGTACTATATTCATCTAAAATGTTTCCTTGCATCATTATTACGACTTTCAAAAAACGAGTATAAGCACGTGATTCAATAACATATTTTGCTAACATCCTTCATGACATTGTGTTAAAGGACAATGACAAAGGAAATAGACTTGATGGCGTCAGTTTGTTATAAATAAATGTTACACTTAAACCATTTTTAGATGGACCAAAATCAATATTTTGCAAAGTTATTTATACTTATGTTTTTCCTTATCTCAATTGTGAAATTTTGATTATCACGACGAGTGAAACATGCACAATTACTCATATCCTTTACTAAGTTCCGTCATAGATACAACAATTTAGCGGTACCTGTAGAACTTGTTACATTTCTATTTATAAGGTTATATATTTACTTGTTAACCAATTTTGAAACGGTCAGTTTGATCCGAACAACTCTTAAAAGACTGAACAATAATCAAGGTTAATTCTTCTCTCTCTGTGTATTTGAATACACGTAATTCTAAGATATGGAGATCTGACAAAGTTTGCCGAAGGACTGAAAGACGCGGATATACACAACTAGATGTGGCCGTACGGTCTTCAACAATGATAAAATACCTACCTACGACAAATCCCCAGCAAGAATAGTTGCAAGGTGTTTTTTAACGTGCAGAGATATAGGCATTCACTCAAAACAAGGCATTGGATTCAATGTCCCCCAATATAACAGGACGCGGCTGTGAAAATGGCCCATTCCGCACAGCAAAACAGTGAGCCCATTTTTGCAAGGATGTTACTGCCTGTCTGACGAACAAAGTGACCATATTACTGTACCATAGTCACCTTTGCTGCTAACCTATGAAAGTCAGAGACATAACATTTTAATAGCACCAAAATCTAAACGAGCAAACAGAACAACCGAAACCTTAGTTTTTCGTTTCCTGAGATTATAGCATTCTTTCTTTAAGTACAATAATGCATTGTATAATCTGAAAACGTGATCAATATGTATCAATAACAAGTGACACGACTTAAGCGTGGCTTATATCTTTCAGTGGTTAAATTCAGGTAGGTAAATATGACATTATTCTTGCCAGTTTTGGCATTTGTTTGTTATTGTGTAAGTTACATTTAAAGTTACGAGCTGTCATTGTCAGCATATAGATACAGACAAAGGTAAATTCTCATTTTTTAAAACTATACCTCTAGCATGGCAATCTGATTTGACGAACATACCAATCCTTTGTAATATATGATATAGCGCAAAAGTGTAAAATTGTCATTAGATATCGTATTGTCTGTGACAACACCGATGCATACATATGACTACTTTACAGTTACATGTAATAGTATCTAGCATTCTAGTAAGAATAATCAATGGTTACACAACTCAATACCAATTATTGACCTAATTATGATGTATGATATTTTATGTAAATCTGAAACAAACTTAAACATTGGCCCAATTTTGTCAATATAACGTTACTTCAAGCAACTATCACAGAAATGGGAGGTTTAGCTAGCTATAAAACCAGATTTAACCAACCATTTTCTTTGGATAATGTCTGTTCCAAGTCAGAAATTTGATAGTTGTTTTTCACTTGTTCCGATGATTGATAACGTTTGATTTTGTCAGTTTTTATGGACTTTCCCTTTTAATTTGCCTTGGAGTCTAGTATGTTTTTTATACTTTTTTTTTCTATATCAAGAAACAAATCCTTACTATTTAATTTCAAATAAAACAAATGCAGTTTGGCACTAATTAAATGGAAAGTTGCTCAATTTAAGCTTGGACAAATGATCATTTGTAAGGTGTAAGATTCAACTATAAGGACGCCGATGTTATTATAAAAAGTTCAAATAAAAATACATACCAGTCATTATAGACACCTTGAATCAAGACAATGTGTATTGTATGTGTGTTAGGTTTGATTTATTGAAAATTGTAAGCGTCAATTGTTTAATATCATCTGAATGTCGATATATTTGGTAATATGTATACATAAAGTACAAGGATTAGTTTTAACCTTGTTTTTGGAATAGATAATCATTATTTGTTAATTTCATCTGTTTAAAAAATGGAAACTTCAATTATTAACGTAATCTGATATCAAAGTGTAATTTTAAAGAAATTACGTAGCCTACTGCCATTGACACTAACTTAGCACAATTGATCTACTTAAAAAAAGGCAACAGTGGTGATTAAGCGAAAACAAATCCGGGTCACAAACCAAAACCGAGGGAAACGCATCAACTATAAGAGGAAAACAACGGAACAACAGAAATACTGAACTGCTACAAAAAAAAAAAAAACGCCAACATACATAGAAACGGACTATCTGATAACAACTGCCATATTCCTGACTTGGTCATTTTAAACTTGTTTACTTTTTGATGAAAATGGCAGAAATGCAATTTTATAATTTGTTTATAGTTCACTACTATGACCATGATGACCATGCCTCAGTTGATACCTAACATTTTTTACAAATTATGCATAAAACTTAATCAATCGTTGCAACACTAGTATTTCGATCAATCTGAATTAAGTTAATTGTTCTTACCTGTGAACATTGAAATCAATATTACCATTTATTTATTTCTGAAACAGTTTAGAATTAGCAAGTAAAATCAGTCAACCCGTTGCTTATCAGATTACATCAGGAACTAGCCATTGCCTGTTCCGGCTAAATGGGTTTGTTATTTTCTACTATTGATTGCTATGTTGTAACGTATATAAGCAACAAACAATACCTGAAAATACAGGTGTTTAATCAACAACTGCATACACATAATTGTGGGTACAATAATTTGTCATTACCCAATATGCTGTACTTCCCTTTTAAAAAAATAAAATTTAATGTTGGTTGTCCAAAACTTTGTTAAGTGTATTTAACAAGTTTTATCTGTTATTCAGTTTCATCTTACGAATACTGTTCGTTTATTATCAGTAACATTCAAACAACCTGCATGCCAATTTTTTGGTTCTCATATATCATCCTGGATTTTATCCCACTTTCTGATCCTGTCTCTTTGTTTTAAAATTGCTTATCTTCACACATCAATCTCCTCCCTACCAAACCAACCTCTACTCAAATGAAATTATTTCTCTCCGATGTTATACTATTTCTGCATGTTGAAATGTCAAAAACTAAACAATTTATTAGTAATTGTATTGTCCAGTTTGTTCTTCAGCCAGTCATATCACTGAATAGCATGCATTCAAACAAAACTGTCATTGAATAACTGGTCTCCGTTTCTTAGTAGTTGCACTTTAAAAAGCGATCTTTTTTTTCAGACAGCCATTTTTGCCATGCTGTTTCGTTATAAAAAAAAATCATTGGTTTAAATTCTTAGCTACTATATAATAATAAGAAGTATTTCGTGCCTTTAAACGACAATATATATATTCTTTGATAGCAAAACTATCATTTTTGAAAGTTTCTTTAACACTTGATAAGTTATCAATTTGATTTAGATTAAGGACAAACTATATTCGGTAACTGTTTGGCGACATCTGTTCATTATAGCAAAATCATAAATGTAATTTAGTTGTCCTGAATTCAGTAGACCGTTTTTGCTGAATATGAAATGAATAATTAAAATTGCAGACCCATCGATAATGTTTTTAGAGATGAGGATTGATTGCATGTTGTTAAATTTGAAATCATATTTAAACCTATTTCTTAATGATACCAGGTCAGTAATTTTCATCAATACGTCTCCACTTCTTCGCCTATTTTTTTTTTTTTTTTTTTTTTTTTTTCTTAAAGTTGTGGAATGCGTATATTTCATATTTTACAGCGCAATTGATTCACGCAGCCTTTCAAATTACTGTTTTTGTGGTTTGTATACAATGAACTGTAGAACTCTATAGTGAATTGATAGGTTCAATAAAGGAATCTAAAAAATTAAGCAGTAAAAAAAACATGTTGAAACGATGGGCCCCTAACAACTAAACATATTTGGATAGCTTCTATTTTGAATGCGGTTCCAGTTTGTATTTAAAATTAACCATTTAATAATTCAATTAGACACATAAAATTTACCATGATTGCAATGACCTATTATTGAACTGATATTGCGGCCATAATTATATTTGAAACATAAAACAATTATGAATGTATATTGTTAACTTCCTTTATTTGTCAGTTATTGGAAAATGTTTGCATTTTTAAAGGAAACCGACATTTTCGGAAATTTAAAATTATTATTCTATTACTACAATGTATAATTTTGATGTAGTTCATATTTATTTTAATGATTATTTTTCTATCTGTTATAGAACGTTCTTTGTCATCATCAATGTTTGTTAGCAACGGCCTTCTTCAGGTTTCATTAATGTTTTTGTTATTTTGCTGATTAGTCATGAAAACTTTTAATAAACAAGTACAAGTTTGTATGGTAGTATCTTTCATTTCCATAGCAACCACATCAACATTACTAATAGGTAAACTTTGAGAAAAAAAAATTGTGAAGTCATGTACTCTTAAGCACTTCTTGAGAAAAAATAACTGAATGATATTTAAAACAATTGTATTATTAAATTCTAAATGCGTTTACTTTCAAATTAAGCATCAAAATATAAAATATGCTGTCGTCTGAAAATAGAAATAACTGCTTTATGATACCTAACCTTGTTAGTATGTCCCTTAAACCATAATATTACATTTAACTTTATGGAAAAATATATGTACATCAAAATTATAAACGAATTTGAAAAGATCTGATACCTTTCTGTCTTCTACATTCCCATAATTACCATTTGTATTTATCATGAACAACATGACGGGTGCCCCATGGGTCCAGTATGTGCTTTCCTTTCGCAGTATATGATATCGCTCAGGTTTTTAGTTGTGTTTTTGTTGCGAAGTGGTTAGTATTTTATGAACTAGTCTTTGAGCAATTTGAAAACAATTTGGTTCTGATAAAACTAAATCTCTTTCCTCTTGTGAAGAATCTGTTACGTTTAAATTGTATTGTTGGAATACATCTTGATTCATATCCGCACATATTTTTTTTTTACATTATTCACACAGCAATCGAAATGATAAGATGGAAATTATGTTCAATACCACCGCCACTTAGTGCCCATCAACAATACTCTTATTTGCTAGGGAAATAGAAGGACAACAAACATCATCACAGAAGTGAGACCATGTTGATTGAGTTCTGAGGTTTAGAGAACACTTGGGTATGATCATTTGAGGTTATACCAGTGAGCATTATATGAATAGTATGTTCATGTGAACAGATAAAGGTTAATCACTTTAAATGTTTTTTACTAAAAATTAAAAAAAATCATAGCCCTATAACCCGCGAAAATGATCAACCTGGACTTAGAGATGGTGGAATAAGTGAAAAATAGTAATAATAAAAAAAAACAAAAAAAACAGACGGGGTAGTGAAAATCCACAAGTCAGTATGCATTGACATTGCCATGACAAAAATCAAACCAAAGGCAAGAAAAATGTTCACAAAAAATCAAAACAAAACAAAAACAGACTAAGCAACATGACCCCACAAAAAAACTGATGTGATCTTATGTACAGATTCTGCTCCATTAATGACATTCGTCATGAATTAATTACAAATTTAGTGATGACTCTCACTCGGTAGTATCACACGCCATCTCGAGTTAGTTGACCGTTATGGAATATCTGTTTCACAGATGTTGACGCATATGTTCAAAATGTGACATATCGATTAAGATTTATCTCCGGGCTTGTATTTACATGAGTAAAACGATGAGTGCCACATATGAGGCAGAAGCTGCTTACTTTTCCAGAGCACCTGTGATCATCCCCAGTTTTGCAGATGTTCGTGTTGCTTAGTCCTTTTTTTTAAGTCTAGTTTGCAAGTCGAGTTTTGTGGACTTTTGTTTGTCTGTTTGGTTGTTTTTCTTTTTTTCCATGGCTTTTTCAGTTTGTTATCGACTTATGAGTTTGAATGTCACATTGGTAACTTTCGCCTCTCTTTTAATTTGACCTTTTTTAACTTTTTTTATTCGAGCGTCACCGATCAGTCTTCAGTATCAATGATGAGTTTTTTTACATCTGTTTAAATACTGTATAGTTTACCTAAAAATGAGTATACGCAGCAACGGAAAATATCTTAAGATCTTTAGGTTTATCTGATGTTACGAGTTTTAGGCGAAACCGTAGTGTTTTTTCACTATTTTATATTAGTTTAAATCCGATTAAAATTAATATTCAGTATTTATATTTTGAGATGTCACATATAGGTCATGGCAATTTCAATGTAAACTTATCCATGACTTCAATGACGTATTTGTCAAAGAACCTTTATAACGGTTATAATACTTTAATTGGAAAGAAAATACACAGAACTATAATCATTGAAAATATTTCCTCTTGACATTAATGCGACAATAAGTAATATACGTATATGATTATTGGATAAAACTGCCACAAGAACATATATATTTTGTTAAAATTCTTCATGTTTTAGTTTGAGTGAGATCTAAAATGGAAATGTATACTTTTGTGAAATAAATTTTTAATATATTGTTTTCATTTACTATTAGTTGAAACCTTCAATATATTGTAATTCCTGACTTAAGCCACGAATCTATTCAATGTTTGTCTTTGCTTTTATATTCATGAAATTAGTGCGTGTTGTCCTTAACATCTCACAAAAAGTCTGATGTCGATGGCAGGTCTCTCACCCTGTTTAAAAAGCCTACCAAGGGGATAATAAAAAACAAAAAGACTAACAGTACTATGATAGTGAAAACAAAACAGAAAAATCGAAAAAAACAATAAACAATTAACAAAATAATATTACATTGGTTTCTAATATCATTTGTTGTATATGTATTCCATATGAAGAGTATATTAAATAAAAGCAACAGTGGTATACCGCTATTCAATAGTCATAATTCGATTAAGCAAACACAAATCTGGGTAACAAACTAAAACCGAGGGAAACACATCAACTATAGAGGAGAACAACGGAACAACAGAAACACTGAACTACAACAAAAGCAACCGCTAGCATACATAGAAACGGACTGTCTGATAACAACTGCAATTTTCTAGACTTGGTACAGGACATTTTAAGAAACAAATGGTGGGTTGACCCTGGTTTTATGGCTAGCCAAACCTGCCGCTAATATGGCAATGTTAAAAATACCGCTAAAATGACAACAATATGTGACAGGAATACAGTACAAACAAACGCAAGAACACTCAGTACAGAAAAATACATAAATAAATAATATAATAGTACGCTTACAACATGTAAACCGCAAAATAAAACGGACACCTCCATGAATTTTATTATGAACACAATTTATATAAAAAGTGAAAGATGATCTGTTTATATCTTAACAACATCTAGATTCATTCCCAGGTTAAAGTATGGTTTGTAAAATTTATTCCGGAGTTTACCTTAAGCTTACTGTGAATGATTTGTGAACATGTACTTATCCTTTCGTATCTTTTCATCTAGTGTTGTCTGTCAGTCTTCGATTTCTAACTTATTGTCATCCCGGCATATAAACTACTATAGAGAAGCGAAAGATACCAAATGGAAATTCAAACTCATGAGTCAAAAATAAACTAACAACGCCATGGCAAAAAAGAAAAGACCAAATCCAAAAAAAAGTACATACCACATAAAGTGGGGTATCCGTTTGGCTGTGTTGGATGTATGAATTAGCAGTGTTGTCCGGCCTGAATGAAGACATCATCAACGATGCCTTATTTAAGATCTGTACCACCACGCCTACTTCACGTTATAACCCTTAAAAACTCGTATGTAGTCTGTTGCAAGGCCAATTGTGGACCGCTATACAACATGGCCTCATTGTCCAGTGACAGTCTAAATGTACAACTGTAAAACATGGTTGACCTACCATTCAGAACGTACCTATTGTATTAGTTGTTAATTTGTTTTCTCGTCCTATATATGCCTTGTTTGCAATTGGAGGTTAAGTAATTAAGCTGCAATTCATCAATCAATCAGTTTTACAGATGCTTTTGTTTGCTAACCATACATAAAACTATGTATGATCTTAATATGCATTTATAATGTAGGATGTGAAGCAGATGTATAAATTGACTATATTGTAGGTAGACAAATAAGAAAAACCTTAATTATTGAATTATAAAATTTCATATTTTAACAAAGTTGAGTTGTCTATTTTTAGGACGATTTTGTTAAATCGAACACTGGAGACAGCATGTGTCTTACAAAACAAACTAATTATCGTAAAAGTCAACATGTGTATAGAACGTTTGATAATCCACCTCTCATTTTCCTATTTTGCTTATCTGTTTATTACATCTTGTGTTTCATGCATAGCATTATATTTCACCGTGACCCATACATCTGGCACAGTGTTTCGTTCGTGTATAGTGTACGAATATCGCAGAGTCTGTCGTCAACAGAGGTCGACTTGTCAGTAGTTGAGTGTTTAAGGTTATTTCATATCACATCATGGTAAACGAGTGAAAGAATAATTATGTATCTGCAAAAGCGGCGGATTATAATAAATGGACAATCAAAATTCAAAAGTCCAAGAAAACAATGTTCTCTAGAGATTTCAAAGGAAGATAGTAAAATCTGCACCCACCCAAAGTTTTCCGTTTTGTTATTATTCGTCGTAGGTCATATGTTAGAATGATTGAGGTTCAGTTATATAAGGTATCATCGTGAAAAACACTTCAGAGAATGAAAATGTATTTACATATGTATAAATAAACATTCAGTGGGTAAAAGCTCTTTCAGGAACTTCGTCGTTGTTTCCTTCTATGTCATATGTCGTAAAATGTATTCAGTTGTTTGAAGAAAACTAAACATAGTTTTAAGATTAAAGTACCAATTAGACTATGTTTCAAATGGGTTAGGTATAGACATTTTGAAACATTCGCTGAAGTGCAATTTCATGATATTATAGTCACAAATTTAAAATCATTGTGTTAAAAAGCTTTATTTTTCTATTTTTATCACAGCAATATTCTATCAATGTCTGCGAATGAAATAAAAAAAAAATCATCCGACATCTTTTTCCAGGGTTTGCATCTCCCAACATTAATTCATTATTGGATTGGCGATACAGAAATAAAAACCTTATAATCGATTTTTCTTGGTTGTGACTTTGTTGTTCCTTGCTTCTTTAAGGTTCACATAGCCATTATCAATCGCTTGGACGGTATGGATTTCATTTGCCAATATGACCACACATATTTTATACCCGCACGATTACTTACCAATCTGTTTCTCTTCGATAATAATGACTCCGACTTCTATCTTTATTCGATATTGATTGCACGCACAGTGTTGAAGCGGTTCGTATTGTTCAATCTGCATTTTTGTGAAATGTATGCGGGACAGTTTTCTTGTGGTCTTACACTGTTGAGTTTTATTAGATTTGTGGTTTTTTCCCTTGGTATTACATAGAAATGAAAAGTTCACAATTTACATTTGAATACAAAACTGTTTTGGGTTAATTGCAAAATATTTCCGAAAATTGGTCAGAAATTCAATTTACGAACAATATCATTTATGACATGTTTTCCATTTTATGCACTGTCTCAGTTGTAAACATTCATCAACTTAACAAGACAGTATAGTGTCATTGTTTTATAATACAATGTATTAAAAAAGAGAAAAAAACAATCATTTATCAATTGAAATTAAGTCAAGGTAAACTTTAATATCTAAATTTAATCAAAATATTTTGACATTTAAAATGAGACAACACAATTAACGGGTTTAAGTCAAGGATATTAAATTCACCCTTTAAATTCCGAAATAATTCAAGCCTTCGAAAAAGAAGTAAAGGCATTATTACTTGGAATTCGGAACATCTTGCCGTAAATTTCAAAGTTCAATATTAATTTGATTCGTAAGTAAACTTAGGAATTATTAACAGTTTTAATTGGTATTCAGAGGTTAATTCAAAAGAAAATTTATATTTGGGAAATCTTTATTGAATAACAAAGATTTGTATTTTTTTTTAGGTCTTAAAGCTATTAAAGTAGGAATGTTTAAAGCACTTGGATTTATGAATACTTAGGTTTAAAAATCTTTTTTCAACTAATCTGTTTCATCTAGAAAAAATCAAAAAATTTGGAGTTGAAATTGATTTAAAGTAAAATTTCAAAATATTGGTTTATTTCGATTTTTGATAATGATTTAAAGAAACCAAAATTGTATTTGGTTTTACAACATATAATAATTGCTTATTTGGTTAATATCCAATGGAACATTAAACAATAAATCGGAGATTAAGTTCAAATAGTAATTATACAAAATTGCAATAAAATTTTAGGCTTATGAATAAATACCTATTTAAAAGGTGTTGGTTTAGAGACACCATTGGCATAGTTGGTCAAGTTTGAAATCGTAAATAATAATTCGAAAAAGAATCCTATTTTCAGATTCGGATTTGAGTTTTAGAATAATATCCTTATAAATTTAGAAGATATTAACGAACATTTGTTTGGGTTTATCTCCAAAATCATGATCCAAGTATAATTGGTAAATTGATGATTGGGTTCAATATTAATTGGATTTCAATCTAATTGAGTATCCGCTCTAATCTGAATCCGATTGATGATATTAATGTATTCTGGTTAGCTGATTCCCCAAAACAATTTTGAAGTTGAAAGTTCCTAAATGGAAATTGATTTTAATTGTATGGATGTAATTAGTAAGTGGTCTTGAAAAGGGGATTGTATGAATTGGGTATGATACATAAACAATTTTCATAAAATTGATAATTAGATCAGGTAATTTTGAATAAAATTTCTTAAATTAAAATAAAAATTTTAAAATTTAAATATAAGAAAAATTATAATATAAGATAAAATTAATTAGAATTTTATATTTAAGGCTAAGATAACAAAGTTGGAATGTAAGAACATCGTATTAAAATAACAAAATTTGACCCAATTATGTAAATCATGAAAATAAATCTAAAATAAGAGAAATGAATGTAAGGTCTTACAAAATAAAGACAAGATTTATCATGTAAACCATAGTAATACAAAGAAAGAATATTGCAGTGTTAAATTATCGGAAACTAAATTAAACTTTTTATAAAATAAGAAAATTTTTCTTTTTACAATTTTAAGTAAAGAACAATATTAAATTAATGTAATTGCCTGTAATAAATGTAAGCAAGCAAGCATTCAATCATTTATAGATTTAATTTGTCTCGACGAACTAAAATTTGTCATATATTTGGTAGATTAAAGTGAAACTATGAAAGAGTTAGCAAGTATGTTAAAACTGCACCTTGGTTTAAACGTTTATTTAAGTTGTACGATTATCAAAATTTCTGAAAATTTTTTTTATTTGGATAAAAGAAGTATTTAAACTAAAAAGAGTTTGATTATAGAAATTATCAATCGAACGGAGTGGTTTATAACATTGTTTTAGTAACTAAAACTTAAATTTATTATCCAAAAAATATTAGCAAATACTTATCATTCTTTTAAGATCAACTAATGTAAAAATGACAGTATGTAAAAATTCACTATAAGAAGACCTTCATCAATGGAGAAAAAAGTTTAATTTCTAATTAAAGTAAAAAATTTAAATTTTGCTAGAAATAACTCAAATACTAGTACTAATTTTTGTTATTACTTATCTTTTCAAAATAAAATGTTAACTTAAACTTTGTGTCTCAGAACAAAATTCATTTAATTCATAAATTATGTTAAAATATTTTTTAACATGTAATTTAAGATAAGCAAATCAACATATACTAAATAATTAGTATGCAATTTAAAGGGAAAGAGTTAAAATTTCTCTACAAGTATTCAGAAGATCATAATTAGTACATACATTACCAATGTTAAGAAACATAAAACTACGATTATTCCCCAATGGTTAATATTACTCTAGATTTAAAAAAATGTTATATTGAAGATTGAAATATTATAACTTACATTAAAAATTGAATCTAGAATGTACTTGTAAACGATGTATTAATGTATGAATACATGAATAAGTAAACATCTAACGTACATTTAATATGTGTTATTGAAATTCATATATCAATACTTTGAATCTTGTCATTGATAACTATGCATTTATTAGAATCATAGCATGAAAAAATCGCTATTATAATTGTAAGTCGTTATGCAATGTGACTTTAGAACATTATGACACAAATATATAATAATGACTGTTCAATTTTTTTCAATATTATTTGATGCTAAGATCAAGTATAAGCAAAATATTAATAATTCTATCATAGTTATGTTAATTTCAAGTACAATTAGAAATTATAATGAATTATTCTTAATCATAGCATGGTTGCTATTTATCTACTATTCAATTCGATGAAGTACACATACATTAATAGTATATACAGCATAGTAAATGTCATATACTTAACAATTGTAACTAAAATTGTATATTTAAAAATTCTGAACATTCAATGATCAGTTAGATGTCTGTTGAACAATAGTCAAAGCTATTACATGTCTGAACATATTAAACATATGATTTTCTTTAATTGGTATGTACAATCTTTAAAAGTAAGTTTCGAATTATTAATGATTGACTTAAAGTATATTCAAACTTTGATATTAAGTATAACGAGTTTGAACATATATGGTAACTAAATCTGAATTTATTTAATGTTCCGTACTAATATTGTAAATTCCAATAATATTGACAATTTGAATCAATGTTTACAGATTTAATCTTAGAAGCTTAAGTAACATTTAAAATAATATTCATGAATTTACTGTATAGTTGTAAGATTTTAGCTAAACGTATAATCTATTGTCATAGACATCTCATATATTTGATTCAAAAACTAAAGTGATGATAATTCATGTCTTTAATAATGTGAAAGTACTATAGTGACAATAATTGTATTATATTTCAAATTGATAACTATATCAAATTTGAATATCTACGGACATATGCATAGGAAAATGCATACGTTTAAAATTTATATTCGTATATGAAGCTATCCCATGCTATTTTAATTGTTTAACGATTCGTAAACCATTGTGCTTACTTTTCTTGTTATATTGCTCGTAATTCGAATAATTACATCTTATATTAAAGTAAATTGTATTTGAAAATTTCCAGTTGTTACTTGACTTCGAATCTCGATTCTCACGTTATTATGAACTACACAGTGCAATAGTAGGTGATAATAGTAAGTTGAGAATATGAAACATTTTACAGAAATTTCTTCTAAATAGTACTAAATCTGATTATATCGTTGTATCATTTATAGAATTACGAATTGTACATAATTGATGAATATGTATCTGTTAAATGTTAGTCAATTACAAGATATCCTAGCTTAGTTCATCGTATTTTAAGCTGCTAATTTAACTGATAATTCACGATAGCATAGTAAATGAAGGAATCATTTAACGCTAATTATTCTTCTCTGGATTAAGGATATGTATACATATAGATATATTAAAGTAATTAAGTCCTTAAAATGTTGAAACGTATTACCATGTAATTAAGTGTAAATTTATGGTAATGAAATGTTAATCTACAAATTGTACTACGATCTAATTGTACCATCTTTTAATTCAGTCAAAACATATTGAACGAGTGGTACATGATGTCGTAATTGTATCCGATAAGAAAATTCATATTATCAGAAAGTTAACTAACATAAACATCGTTGGAGTTTTAAGAACATACGATTTGCATTAAGCAATCAGTGTAAAATTAAGTATGTTGATTAACACGATAATAATACTTGATTAAGTTATAATCGACTTTGTCATTACTACTTAAATATAGTCTAATGATTGTAGAAGTAGTAAGTACACACATGAAACATTATAAGTTAATGCCGGTATACAAAGTTGACTTATTAGAAGTGATAAAGCGATGATAGAATCTACTAAATGTCAATAGCGTTGTGGTACTTTATATCAGAGATATTTGGTATTTAAGTAACTGTACAAACTATATCAGATCAAAATTATGAATTATCTAATGATGTTAAAATGTCAAGTTATGTAGACGATAGTTGATGTAATTTAAAGTAGTAATTATTCATCGATGTATAGTAATCGATACGAAACATCCTTTGTGACACAGGAACATTTAATGTAGTATCACAATCAGTCTTGAATATATCTATATACAATGTTTATTAGCAGTGTTTTAGAATATAAATTTAGAGATCATGGTAACATTGTTATCAATGCACTGGAACTGCTATATGTTATTCATAACAGATTGCTATTTAACTTATCAGATTGATTATAATCAAATGCAAATTTAAATCATTATGTTCTAACATTTAAGCTAGAGTATAGTATAGTCTATAATTAGGTTTGTCACGTATCTGTTTTTACAATAGATCAAGTTATGAATGCTAAGGTGTATTTGACATTTGATACATTAAAGCTAAGTAGATTATACAACTGCAATTTTACTTGAATACACTATGTCAATGTATTCAATATATATAATTTGCGTATGCTAGCTGGCTACATTCTTTCAATAAATATTATGTCATTGACAATTGTTAACGAATAGTAATTAATGAATATATTACAACATGTCTACATGTCGATTTATATTAAATAGATTATCAATATAAGTAATCGATTCAAAGTTGTAGCATTTTGAGACTAGTAATCAAATTGCATATTGACACAACTGATGAAAATATCAATATTAATGATATCATTAATACATGTCAAATTATTGTTATCAATCTTACATATACAGTTAATAATGGCCTTTATAGTATTAATCTATCTGAGATAGAATTATTTTCATTAACATTAACCTTTACACTGACATATATGTAACTGTTTAACTTTTGTATTTCATTTATATGCAAAAGTAATCAAAGATTAATCAGAATGTAATAATCAAATGTTGCACTAGAGTTACGGCCAATTTGTCCTAATAATACTGAATTTCGACTTGAATAAAAGCTATTACTTTAGTATTGCATATTTACAAGAAGTTATCTAACATATCAATTACAAGAATCAGTGATAATTAACATTTGGATTATAGATGAAACGCATTATACGAAAACCATTTAAATATCTAACAAAATTAGATCGAACTCACTGTTCAATTGTATTCTTTAAATATATTCGATCATTTGATATTTATCATATTGTATTCAAGAATGTTTATTCAGAGATTAAATACATGACATTACAAATTACTGTTAATTTGGCATATAAGTAAATCACTTTCCGAATTCATACAATATATTTAACAACATATTTCATTACGAAATACTGAAATATTGTTTATTTAGTTATAAGTATTTCAGTTTGATTAAATATGTTGCGTAAAGTTAGCACATTTAGAACTTAAGTCATTGTGTCCGTGCATTAATCTAACTTATGAAATCGAATTGATTGCATTTAATCAATTGTCATTAAAGTTTACTTATACATAATACATAGTTTAAATGTTTAAGAAACTACACTTAATGTTAATATTTGATCGAATGTACTCTTTATATATGAAAATATAGCTATGTTAATCAATACAGTTGTTCAGTTGATGTGTACATACTTATGTATATTGTCATGATGAAAGAATATTAGTTTAAAAAGATAGTTGTGCATTAAAACTTAAATTATTACAATTTGATATTGTGAAAGAATCTGAATATTCTATCAAATGCACATAGTATAGTCTGTATAATACATCGAATTATGAATTAGATCTTCTGTCATGATTAGTGACTACAGAATTCAGATCGTTTATACAGTTGTCTAAAATTATGTCTTGCACGCTAATCAATTTGCAATATCTAGACAATTATATTTTAAATGAATGATTATGATCAACTTGAACTAGCATGACGAAATTAATCTGGTGCTTTATTTAAATGTTTGTAATGACATTAAATTCTGATTACAATATCTTGTATATCGATAAATCATTTACTCTTGCTAAATTGTAATAAAAACGTAATGTTCACTGTAAAGAATTGATACTATTTACCAATTCTGAACTTGTACACCTTCTATAATAAATCTAATTTGTCAACATAAATAGTGGTTCAATATGTTTATTATATTGATAATAAATTGATATTACAATCTGTTTCGTAAATTATTAAAATTCTGATTATTATAATGTCTAATATTTGGCATAGAAGATAACAACTTAGATAATCCTATTTAACGTTGCAAATTCTACAGTTTTGGAATGATACAATCTTAATTCTGTCTAATCACCATGATGGTATTATTGAATATGAAAATATTATCGTAACTCATTACTATCTGCAAATATAATTTGCAACCGAAATGTTACGATTTATAATTCGATATCTGTAAATTATTCAAGATGTATCATACGTAGAACATTCAGTAATCGACAGTTTTGAATAGAAAATTTATGTCTACATACAAATTGTATACTCTAATCTTTACAATTACCAATTGATCAAAAATAAATTGCAGTAACTGTAATTTTCATTTAATCCTATTTAAATAATTCGAATAGTCATAACATGTTTGATTTAAAAGGACTTTTGTTTACTCTTAATTTTCAAATGACTTAGAACAGTAATGAATTTAGTCACATTTACTTCGTTAATATTACCAGTTGTTTCGAAATCTAATTATAATTGAACTTGATTTTAAAATGTAAACTGATCTATATATAAATTCATATCGATGATATGACATTCCTACATTAAATATGGATAAATACTTAATTCGAACTATGAAGTTGATCCGATGTACATAATTAAAAAGTTTATTTGAATAATAATCGTATGTATATACTAACATATAATAATTACGTAGATGTACTATAAGTACTTACAGTAACGATATAATACAATTATAATTTGATTCAAATATAAATATGATAATTATATCTTCTTGATTTTTCATTTAAATACTTTGTAAAATTATTAAATTGTATAACTATGAAAGTACGATTGAGTAAATTGATAAAAATTAGTAATTTACGTAAATTAAAGATTACTAATTTCATATTCAATTTTCAAGTTTTCCTTAAATGTCTAAATATGGATTCAATTATAAGAATTTTAAATAATTCAATTCTTTCGTTGTCTAAAATTATGATATATCAAAGTTTATGTTATAATGTAAAATGATTTAAAATATAATATACATTTAAAATTTTAAGAAATGATATATCAACAAATGTTTAATAAATAATTCATTCATTTATCAATATTAATTCGACTGTATCTAAATATGTTTATATTCATATCAAATTGATCAATGGTGAAATTCAAATAATTTGAAAATCAATTAGACAATTAATAATGCGAAAATTTGAATGAACATTATCAGAAATTTGAATAAATTTCTGAGTACCTTAAAACAAAGAAGTTCAGCAATAATTTTAATCTTTTGGTCTAAGATTATACATTAATTATAACGATTTTTTCATTTAGATCTAAATGGAAATATTTAATGTTAAAAATTGTACTATTTGCAAAAATTGACTAAATGTTATCAAAATGCACTTATTCGTATAATTGAGCATTGATATTATTTAATAATCATACTGTTTGACCGTAATATTTTTACGATAACATTATTATACTTGTTAGTGTTATATTAACATATTTAACAATTAATTACTAAATGAGATTTGATCATGAATTCTAAAATTCTAGTAACTTATCAAACTGCATGTGTTATACAATTACTTTATTGTACCAATGAACTTTGATGTCGATTCACCCTTTAAATATATCACAATTTTATGTGTTTCTTAACATTAGAACTTGTTATATAAATGCTTGTTTAATTGCTATAATAATTTTAAACTATTTATGTTTATAACAAATGTTCAATGTCTATAAGTATAATCGTATGACTCTGTTTAAATTACATATAATTATTATTGCTGAATTATTCTGTTTGATAATCATGTGTAATGATACAAGATTTTATTTTAAATCATTAAATTTTTCAACTATGTGGTTTTAGCTGAACTTCTATATTTGTTGAATAAGGTTACTGTGTCAAATGATGTAATGTTATAGAGATTACTTAAACTCTTTCAAATGTTACTTACGAATCTTTCATTATCAGATAATGAATTTTATGAATATTTAACTTCGAATAGTAAATTAAAATGACTTTAATCAAAGTTTGAATTTAATTGAAATATGTTTCATGAAACTTGTACAAATTGTCATCGAACATAAATAACATTTGATTATTTCATATTAAAACAAGTATTATGACTAGCTTAGTTTTCAAATGTAAGTGTATGTCTAAATTAATCATTTTTAACTGTGGATGATATGGATACTAATCAATAATTCTTGAATAATTGTATCATAAACTATTTAAGATTCATAGAAATGACAACATTAAACTTATTTGTTATATTGATATAACGTTATGCTAATCACTTGCTAATAAACATCCATTTGAATAGTACCTTGTATCATTTCACTTATTTTACTCAGCATCATAACGACTTTTTTTCTCAATGATACTAACACGTTTTTCATCAAACGACTTTTTATATACTTAATGTAATACATTGTTTATGTATCTGATTAATGACTCATCATATATTTTCATAATTAAATACTTTAAAATAATCGATCATCTTGAATTACATTTAAATTAATATGTATTGCTTTGTACTTGTCGATTTCACACGTTATCTTGAAGTATTTATCTTCTATTCATAGATCGTAGTCATTTTTAATGTATCTTTGATTACTTTTATGATTGCAATAAATTGGTATCTATGTAGCTTTGTTAACACCTTCAATTTGTTTAGCTAACAATATTACTACTATTTCAACATTTAGTACTTTGAATCAGATTTTATCGAATTGTACTTCATAGTGCATATTTGTGCTCTTCAATGATACTATTTGTTAAGGTATATTAACTTAGTATCGTACTATCCTTTATCTTCAACGAATTTACGACTGATCTTTATGACTATAACATTTATAAATCTACTATCTAAAATTCCTTAAACTTGCAAATGTTTTGATTACAAATTTAGCCATTTATGATATACAATTTATATAAACTTTATCGATATGCCTTCAAAAGTTCAACTTATATACTTTATCAATTTACATAAATCTTTTCTAATGTCATTCAAAATACGTTAATATACAATATATCTCATTATGATATACAATATTATGCAAACATCATAAACCTATTATTACGTCAAATGCCATTTTAATTCAAATATTTTTATGTATACAAATATTACTTCTATATAATTTTCTAACTAAATGGTCATTATATTTAATATTTATAAAACTTATTTATAATGATTTACAATACTTAGCTAATAGATACATAATGATTTCATTAGTTTAGTATAAATCTGTGAATACATTGTAATATTACGATGTCGTTTCACTTTTTAAGTAAACTTTAATTATTTTATACTGTCATCGTGTACACTTGTCCTTCTTAGTAAACTAAAGAGCTACTTAAATTTCGTTTACGAACTCAACATTTGAATGATTAGATTTACGAATTTGCAAGTAACGATAATTAAGATCTTATAGTAATTAATATAACATATTAATGACTGTTTATAACATTGCTAAATTGTACATAAAATATTCTGTATAGCCATTAAGTACAAAATGTTTAATAGGTATGACATTCTTTCTTGTTTCAATGAATAGAAACATAAGGGATGGAATATAAGAAATGTATGTAACTAAATCATCACAGCATCATTAATTATTATTCGACATCAAATATATATTAATATAATATTGAAAGCATTTTCTTATTTGTATGAATTACTAATTAGCGCGTAAATGGAATGTTCAATATTGAAACAATCTTTAAATTTAATGAGAAGCTTCTATATGATAATAGAATGCTGATAGAAATATTATGCAATATTATTCATTAATACTAGTATGAGTGTAATCATATAATTATTAATAATTCAGTAATTTTAAAATTTATTCAACTTATTGAAAGGAATACTGCTAAAGAAAAATTGATTTGTTAAATGTAGAATATTGGACATTTATTCTGCAAAGGAAAACAAGGTCAGGATGGCAGCCGTTAGAATATCAAAAGTGGTAAGAATCAGATAGAGTATATAAGTGAACATCATTTTGTATTTTATCAACTGAATTCGAATTAGAAACACACTATCACTAGCTCAAATAATTCCATAGTATTGAAATTTCGTTTTTACTTACCTTTCTTAGTAATTGCAAAATGATACTCGCTTGCGCCTAGACGATTCGTTACTGTAATACAATAGGGTTGCAAATCATCTATGTATAATTCATCACTTTCAATCAAAATATCATAACCTGGAATTCCATCTTTGTTGTCAAATTCATTGTATAACAATGTAGATTTCAAAACAATTTATGTATTTTTCTTTTTTGACCACGTATCCGTCCTAATTTTTCAAGGAATATTTCTTCAACATCAGGACAGCTGTAGACATGAAATGACATTGTAACTGATGACTGGCCCACTTTTCCAATCTTGACGTATCTGTTTTCTTTTGCAAATACAGGTGGACCTTACAATAAAAGAACTCAAATATGCTAAAACCTTTGTTATATATATTATTTGTGCAATCTTCAAACTTGAACGTTTTCTCCTACTAGTGATGAACGACGATATGAGAGCCTTTCGATTTGCTGGTTGGTTGTTTTTTACATGTTTTAAGACTTTTATTATAATGTCATTGTGTAGGAATGAATATTCCCATACACAGAATTGATCAATGAGTAATCGTTAGGTAATAAGAAATTAAATCAATTTAAAACAGCTCGCCTCAGTTTTTTCATGCTCTTGAAATAGCACGTTTATTAATGTGCATAACTAATAACAATTTTTCCTCCAAATAGAATCACAGGTGACAATTAACATTTACAGTCGTAATTGACCCTTTTGAGTAGGTTGTGGATACGGCGTCTATGTATTTATTTACAATTTTTCGGTGAAAAAAATGATTGAGCCATGCTTCGATACTGTAAACGAATTAAATTAGCCAAAACCAATTGACATTTAGAAGTTTTCCCAGGTACGTGAGCCTTACAAACGATATCAAACACGTACCTATTCATTCAACATTAGAAGTAGGATACCCAAAACAAACCTGTATTTTACTAAACGTTCAACAAAGTGCTAAGTGATGCAGTATAATTATACGTAATATATTGACATATTTATACAATTTAAAAACAATATTTTGCCTTTACTTTTCCGCAAGTTTAGCTTTTATTTAAACGAAATTAACGTTTACAATTGTTGAAATAGATCAAATTTCTAACATAGCACCTTTTTATTTTTAGTTAGTACCTTTCGGAACACCTAAGATCACCCCTAGTTTTTGGTGGGGTTAAGTCCTTAGGTTTTCTATGTTGTTTTTTTTTTTTTTTTTTGTGTACTGTTGTTTGTCTTTTCGTCGTTTTTCGTTTTTTGCCAAGTGATTTTCAGTTTGTTTTTGACTTTTGACTTTGAAAACCACTTTGTTATCTATTGACTTCATATAAAATCCGTCTGTCTTCTTTCACCTTATTTTAAAATTTTCCTGAACAGTTACTTACGATAGTTCGATAGTGTCAACACCGGACCTGATATGTTAACAATTAATTGAAACGGCTACATGCTAAATTTTCTTAAATATATAGCGGTGAATATCATCTGTATGTATGAAACATGATATTCAAATGTAAGTAAATATTGATAGCTAAATCAAAATTTAATTGCTTGAGACCATTCCACATTAAACAAAACTTCATATTCCCCTCTAAGAATCATATTTCCTTCTGACCATCAGGACATCCTTGTTCGATTATACCCGCGAACGAAATTATTTCAGACATAAACAAAAATTAATCGGTACTGTTTATCAATGTCTTTGTCGTGTTAAGGTATAAGAACAAGCGGATAAGAATAAAATGTATGAAAACTAATATTTATGGTCAGGTAATAAACAAAAACAAATACACAAAACAAAACATTTTTCATGGACACAACTTGGAAAAGAGGGACGAAAGATACCAGAGGGACAGTCAAACTCATAGATCGAAAACAAACTGACAACGCCATGGCCAAAAATAAAAAGACAAACAGACAAATAATAGTACAGATGACACAACATAGAAAACTGAAGACTAAGCAACACGAACCCCACCAAAAACTGGGGGTGATCTCAGGTGCTCCGGAAGGGAAGGCAGATCCTGCTCCGCATGTGGCACCCGTCGTGTTACTTATGTTATTACGAATCCGGTAAATAGTCTAATTCGGTAAGTCACATTCGTGAAAAGGGAAGGGTATTGTAGTTACGACATAAGGAACATATCCGATATCATCTGTGAAACGGTTATTCCATAACGGTCAACCAACTCGTGATGGCGTCCGTAAAATTTACGAAGGGATGATTTCAACTTCACCATTTGGAACTCTTGGCTTCCTTGTGAGCAGCAATCCTCTATCAAGGAAATCATGATAGGAAACACAAGCCCGGGAATATCGTATCAATTGGGAGATATATACTCCGTATGCAGGCGCTGCTGGAATGTTGCTACATAGAAATGGAAAGTTCATAATTGGGAAGCTGAAATCATCTCTTTTGTCGTAGAGTTTTATTTTCAACCGACCCTCATTGTCAATTTCTAGATGTAAGTCAAGATATGAGGCAGACTTAACTGTATCTGTAGTATCCTTTATCTCTAGTTCGATGGGATAGATTCGTTCAACATAGTCACCAAATTTTGTATTATTTAGTGAGAGAACATCATCTATATAGCGGAACGTAGAGTTAAAGGATATTGCTATCTTCTTATCTCTCTTCCTAAGAAGTTCCTGTATGAAGTCAGCCTCATAATAATAAAGAAACAAGTCGGCATGAAGAGGGGCACAATTGGTTCCCATTGGAATTCCGACAGTCTGTTGAAAAACACGTCCTTCAAACGTAACAAATATGTTGTCAATCAAGAAATCAAGCATCTTGATAATGTCAGTTTCAGAGAATGTTTTGTTTGAATCAGAGTGATTCTTTACAAAGTAGGATTTATCCCTCCCCAAGACAAGATACTTGTATCTACTTTCGCCATTCTTTTTAATGAAACAAAGTAATACCAACTCTTTCAATTTGTCTTTTAGTTTGGAATGGGGAATACTTGTGTAAAGTGTAGAAAAGTCAAATGTTTTAATACTATTGCAAGATGAGAGAGTCTTAGATTGTATGTACTCTAAAAGATCTTTGGAATTTTTTAGTATCCACATCTGATTCACGCCACCTCTAGAATAGGCAGTTTCACAATAAATTTGGAGCCCGGCTTTGATTGCTGATAAAATAGATGTTAATAATTTAGAAAGAGGTTTCGTGGAGCACTTGGAAGACCCAGCAATATACCGTTGTTTGTAAGGACACTTATGTAGTATAGGTATCCAATACAGTGATGGAAGATCAAGTTCTTCATCCTTGGTTGAAATTCCAAAGGAACATAGAACAGACCTATGATTATCCAGGACTTCCTCTTTGGTAAGTGTCGTGAGGGTATATGTTGAGTTTCCAAGTGAATTGTCAATACCTAATTCATTTATTAAGCAGTTTATGTAATGATATTTACACACAAAAACGATGTTGTTTGGGGCTTTATCTGCGGGGACAACAACATATTTGTCATGGAGGTAGGACAAGAGTTTTGCAACATTTGGGTCTTTAAAAATTGATGTAGTGTGGGTATTGATATGCCCATTTAGTTTCTTAATTCGGATTTGTATCAACGACCTCACAGCCTTAATCCATTCGGAAAGAGTATCTACGTCTTCTTTCTCGCGTTTAGCCCATTGCCTGGCATAATCCTCGACTGAATCCATCAGTATTTTGAAGTTGTATTTCCAATTGATGGATTTAGGCTCACGATATTTCGGACCTTTGGAAAACAAATTTCGCAGGGAAGTGTTATTGACAATGTTGAGGTCTCCGGTAATAACGTGGCCAGCCGGATTATATGTGAATTGGGAACTAGCACAGGTGCAATCAGGAGGTTTAGACTTGAAGTCGTCAATGTTGAGATCCTGCAAAACGTGTTTGTAATTGAAAATTTTAGTTGTAATTGGTTTGGTATAGGTATAAGAAATTATTGGTACAGACTGATCTTTAAAATAAGGAGGTATTTTTGACTGAACTAATTTATGATGAAGGATATGTATCATCAGCTAAATATATAAGAGTCACCATAACATCTAACCTAATGTTGGGTGCTCATATACACAATGTCTTTCAGAAAGCTTAAAGGACCATAAGATTTCTTAAACAAAACTTGAATAAAATAAATCAAAGAAAAGGCATATATAGCATTAGTAAGATCGACAGTTGAATATGAATGTTCGGTATGTGATTCTTACCTACAAAAAGACAAGCATAAGCTGGAAATGATACAAAGAAGGCCAGTCAGGTATGAAATAAACATATAGCACAACACATCAGTTGAAGCCATGCTACACCAAATTCAATGGCCAAAACTAGAGGAGAAGAAAGAACGCTAAGCTTAACCTCCTTTACAAAATATCAAACGACGAAAATTGATATTGGTAACAAACGTTTATCACAAGACAGATAATTAAGACATACCAAAGTTCACTCGTTCCAAATACTATCTTGCAAGACCAGCATCAACATCATCTTCTACCCAAGAAAGGTAAGAAATTGTTACACTTTACCTGCCTCTGTGACTGTTTGGTTCGTTCTAGAGACAACGACATGCTCATTAAACTTAAAGTCCCATGTTTATATTTGCACCATGTATAAAAGTTATGTACAGCACAAATTTCTTTTTCTTTTCTATTATCAATTATTTTAGACTTGTAAAGTATTTAAGCGCACACCAAACAGTAACATGATAGTAAACTTAATGACGGTAGTGACCTAAAGGTAGAAATAGAAGCAGAGGTAGAAGCAAGGCAGAGGCAGTGGAATAAAACATTCCTGTCCCTTGATCTAGCGTTATATGAGGATTTCTTATTTATAGTTCTCTTGAGCGATGATCTCAGGAAATTTTCTTTGGTGAACACATCTTCATATCTACGTCGGGCATGGTAATTAAATGTACAGTGTAATCTTAAATGAATAAGATGTTGTGCAATCTCAAATGACTAGAACATTCATCAAAGACATCGAATCCGTGTGAGTCTTTTAAACAGGTCATTATGTATTTCAATCAGTTGGAGAACAAACCACTGAATTAAAACGAGCAAAATATCTACCGTGCAAAACATTTCTGGCAATTCTTTTTATTTAGTATTCACCACTTAGGCAAGTATTTCGTAACAACATGACAAGTGTCGCTAGTTAAGCGAGTGCGTTTTCCCTTTCAGGGGGAACAAAGTATATCCCTTTAATTTCTGAATATGGGTTTAGTGTTTATCAATATTTGGTCTGCTTTATGGTATTTTATGGACTGCTGTCAAATAAAATAGTATAATAAAGATTACGTAGTTTGTCTTTCCTCAAAATAAAATAAACTTAACAAATTTGATGCTTCCAAAAGGAATTCCTGCATTTACATTCATTAAGAATGATTAAACAAAACAAAATCTGAAAGCAAAGGATGTATGCAAGCTTAATGATTGAAGAGCTATTTCATCTACGTATCAATTACTTTAAAAAAAATCTCCTTATGATCAAATTTGCATGAGGGAGTTTGAACCAGAGTTTTTGTTATAATTTCTTAATTAACAAAGCCTAATATAAAAAAACGTTTGCTATAACTTTTGTCAGTATCAAAGCACTGACCTAATGCTACAAGCAATCCACCTAGTACCAGATTTTTGTGTGTTTGCTTCCCCTTGGTATATTCTTATTCAAAATTACTAAAAATAATGTTAATGTTATTATACGGTATCTTGCTTAAAATACGGTCAAGAAGCTAATTAAAATAATCAAATTGACTTAAAACACGCATGCTAAACATGGTCATTTTATTGATATTGATATTTTTTAAAGTAAAGCATTGATCGACAATTATAATGATGACAGTTCAAGTTTATATCTCCAAAACTGCATTTCTGATGACTAAAATGAACAAATATGGCAAATTCGCAAACGACAGTTTTACTATGCAATGCTCGTATATGTTTAATATTCCAAATACAACATTTAAATTCACCAGAAAGGTCAACTCAAATTGCACATACATGTTACCAATGGCTTTAATGAGCAGAGAAATTGACGGCTGCTATAACCCAATCACAAGTATTAATATTCCATTGCAGTTCTAGTAAACATGTGATTTTATTAACAATTGTAAAAACTTATTAAACGTACTTGGATTATAATATGTAACAAAAGATGTGCGTTTTGTCTACATACAACTGATCAGTGGAGTGCGATGCAAGTCAGTTGGAAGTCACAATCAAATACGATGTTGAATAGCATTAAAAACTAAAGTCGAAAGGTTGTGCCAACTAAGGCTTGTGTAATCTTGGTCAAAGAAAAAAAAACTTAGTATTTCGAATTATTGAAAATTTCATAAAGAGTGATTGTAACGAAAATGCAGTAAGCGTTTTAATCGATGTCTTGCAACATATCGGTATAAGAAAGACATAATGATATATTTTAATTGGTTGTACACATTATTTGTAAACGCTATTTTTTTAATTTATCGTTGCTTAAATAATTAAGAAATTATATCGAAATTAAGATTTCAACTCCTTTAGACAAAGTTGAACTAAGATGAATTTTGTTATTCTTTTCATGTCCCTGTTGGTCCTAACTAGCTCGAAATATCTCGAATTTTAACATCCCTCACTTTCTAATGTTTGGGTCAGAGAGGTATATCTAGAAAAATGCTTCGAAATAACAATATATATAAAGAGACATTTACATTTAATTTGTACCTTCATAGTTTACATTTGTTGACAAAGTCTGTAGTATCTTTCCATTAGTATCTGGTATACTATTACTCACAACACACGTATATTTTCCATTTCTCTGGTATGGGAAAAGCTCCGTGTATAAAATGAATGTTTCATTATTCAAATTAACTGAACGGACTAGTTCCCCAAGCTTTGATATTTGATCTAACCGGTACACACCATAAATAGGTGGGACTCCATTGCCATTACATTCAATCGTTCCATTCGTGTAACGTATTGTAACTTCGGGGGCATCTGTAATTCAAAGTTATAATTTCAATTTTGAAGAATGTTTCTTCTTTTCCTTGATTATATACACGGTAAGCTTTAACAAACCACAAAGAAATAACTACTTCAATGGTGTAAGAATTAAGGTTTGAGAAATGAATGTTCAAAAACGGTTAAATATATCAGATACCTTGCTATAACTAAGTCTGCAAATTATTTCAGTTGTTGATTTTTATGTTTTTCAACACACAAAATGATTTTGCACTTCACATTATTGGTTAATCATGAAATGGAATCAATCCAGATAAAGAAAGTCGTCTGGTCTGTAAATTTATCGATTATTTTTTATTCCCGATTGTGACATTTTGAATGAGAGTTAAGATAGCAGGTAACATGCAAAGTAGGAGGTGCTTACCCTGTTAATGCACTATGTCTCGTTTCTTTTGGAGTTCATGTGATTATTTTCCTTTTTTTGTTTAGAAATGTAAACATCGATAATTAATCGTTTCCTCTTATTAAGTTCAATTGAAGCCGACTCGGCACTGTCAAATTAGGGCGTAAATTTGATTCCCTGACGCGAATAAAGAAGTGAGTGAATCGCATGAACATTATTAGTTACGATACCGGGTGCCTTAACAAGTTAAGCTTATCCTGCTATACATGCATCCCCCGCCATGTCAAAACTGCCTAATTGAGAATGTATGCGTCAGATTCGGTGACATTACAGATCAGACGACTATTTTTTTATTTAAAGTTTTGAGACTACAAACACATATTGCTAGTCAGTTGAGACTAAGAAATATCGTATCGGTCTACCAATCGGTGATGTTGAGAGAAAAAACTTAATATGTAGTGTCGATTTAAGTCGTTCAACCTCATAACTCTGTTGGAGCAGATTTTGTATAAGTAACATACACCTTCTAAAGAAGTCCGTATAATGTGAAATTGTACAAGTGTACCATTTCAATAGAGATATCTTTATGCCGTAATAGAACAATGTTGACTGTTGGAAAGTTGAAATAATCGTGTGAATGCATTCTACTTAAAATGAGTACAAACATTTGTCGGACAGTAGTGGTGAACAATTTGTATCAATTGGTAAACCGACTGCTCAATATAAATCCATCAAATTCACAAAATATGTTGTCTAACTTAAAGTCAAAGTGGATCTTCACAAAGCAAGATTTTGTATGACAAGACATTTGTATCTACAATTCCAAGTGGTGTAGAAAGGCTGTTTAATAATTCGATGTATTCGGTCTTTCAATTCACATAACTGTGGATAAGAAAAAAAAGTTTAAAGAGTAGAAAAATCAAACGTTCATGCAAAATTGCAAAGAATGTAATTGGAGATTTTGCAGTAGATAAATTTAATAGATAGTAAATTTTAAGAATCTACTGCGAATGAAACTGCCGGTTGAATGTACTTGAATACTATATTTTACTATACAGAGGATGGCAGTTTAACTTTAACTGTAAAACAAAATCATGACCACCCTTTGATATCATTGGTCTTTATACGGATTTGTTTAAGTAAGGAAAGGTATGATATATAAATACGGAAGATTTTCATCGTCATTTGTTATGTCAATACGAACAGAGAGAAAAACACTCTTGGTGTTTTGACCACGAACAGTCTGCTTTAGCTTTGTTTCCAGATTACTACATATATAACTTACATACTTACACCTAATAATTAATTTAACTTCAATCATAATTGACGAGTGTGCACTGTCCATACATTTATATTTTGTCATGTGATCTGTCCTGTCTGGTATAAACGAATAGCTCACAGTTTGATTGTCACCAATGGCTTTGATTGTTCCATTCGATTCTAACTTTAAAGCAGTGATGATTTGTGTTGTGTCAGATGTACAGTTAATGTCCAGTTTTGTCCCTTCTTGTCCAACTATTGTCTGTTTGTCTGTTTGGTTTATGAATCGTAAGTCTGTAATTGAAAAATAATTTTTCAAAGCTAAAGCGCATCAATCGAATGGAAAACAACTGTCATATTCCTGACTTGGTATAGGCATTTCCTTATATATAAATAGTGGATCAAACCTTGTTTTATAGCTAACGACACCTCTCACTTGTAGCATAGAATTCCATTATATTGACAACAACGTGTGAAAAAAACAAACAGACATAATAGTTAAAGATGTCAAAACAATCAAAATTGTATTATAATCTTATTCACCATAAAAACATAAAGACACTCTATGGACAAAGTACATAAGCAAAACTGAAAGACACGAATACAAAAATTACTTCATGTTGCCCTTCACGAAACTACACATCACCTTCGATGCTTTATATTTTTTTTTTTGTATTTTGCAAGTGTATGTTTCAAGTACTCACCCATCTTACAAATGTGTCCTGTTATTTAGGTCATAAAGTGAACGCATACTAGTAGGGTGCCCAGTGTCCAAAAGTCCTCTAGTTAACGTGTTTGAGTTAACGGATAACACACGGCTATTTTTTTTTTTTTTTTTGCAAATTATAGGAAAATCATTATATTCTACAATCATGATTGTCGTAAGTTCCCATGGTCACGATTTTCTAAATTTCGTGTTTTTACAGGGTACCCCCAGGTGCCGTATTGTACGGGAAATCTTTAATACGAAAAATAAAATTATTACGCTCTTTATCGGTGGTTAAAATAGTACTTACAATATAGTTTATACATTTAATATATCATATAACAAAAGCGGAAAGTATTTCAGTGATTTAAGTATAACTATTTCAGCATTTTATTAAGACTAAAATTTCACCCGAAATTTACCACATTTTCATCGAAAGCAAAATTATTACATGTATCATCACGATGTCTTTTACTCTGATTACTGCAATAAGACATGTGTGTGCCATATTTCATGTGTGAAATAAAAGTAGTTTTGAAGAAATTAGCAATTAAAACACAAAATAAGTTAAAATTTTGGCATTGATTAAACACGGATTATCCCGTGACATTAATCATTTTGTAGCTTACACTATTAGGTCATGAAAAGGACAGTGGTCACACAATACATTTCTCATTTTTGCTTGTTGTGTGGTAGATTTATTTGTTTTGAATAGCCAGCTAACATCGTAAATTGTTATTTGTCTTTGGACGAATATGTTTTGTGTCTGTTTTTCAATACTTTAAACTTTTTATTGAATAAATATTTTTGTTATAATTGTTGTATAAGAATCAAATCTGTCGGTTTCGTATCACACCCGGAATATTGCACATCAGGTTTATGTTATGGTATTGCATGATGTTTTCGACCGAAATCCCCCTCGGTGTGAACGACAACAATAATGTATCACCGTTCGTGCTATAACTTATACATCAGTAGACACAACAGCAATAATTTCCAAACTGAATTGGCAGTAGGTTTGTCCAACCAAAACCACTGAAGCCAATGACCTATATGTGCCAAGATGGCAGCAGGAGAAAAAATCTGGATTGACCTTTTTTTCATCTATTGCTACGCTACAATGAATCTATATACAAAATATGAATCGTCAGATTCCTCTACCTTCTGAAATATAGATATACAAATAGTGTATGGTGTTGCCGCCGCCACCATCAGATTGTATATTGTATGCCTCGCATTCTGCAACTTGCTTCGAATGAGATTTGAAAAATAACAACTGAAATTAGCTCTCTAAATTAAACCTGGTCGGTGGGCTTTCAATTTAACAGTAGACAATGGAACGTAATAGCTACTGCTGGCTTCGGCAATTTTTCTATCTTGTTTCAATCTGATTAAAATTCTGATATATATTAACTCTCGTGCTCGTAAATATTTAAGGCTCATATGAGGATAACGAAATCAGAGATCTTTATTTTAATCAGATTGATATTGTTTACAACCTTCTGTTTGTAGATAATCTTTAACTTCCTGTCAACTATAGGCCAAAATATGTTCAATAAGGCTTATAAGTGTGCAATATGGAGTGATTAACCTGTTTCTAATTGTCATATAATTTCAAATATACTTTGACAGAAACGCTACCCCTTTTTCACCGTGTGCTGTCTTTCTTTTTTCTATAAAGCAAAGATATACTCAGACTGCTAATTCAATCCATTCTGCGTTAATATTACACCAGTTTTGGAACTGAGTACAATCTTATTTGCTTCTACACTCACCAAAAGAAAATTGGATATTTACCCAGAAAATTATTACGAACACCTTCTATCAAAAGACGGAAAAAATAACATTTTGGGAGGGCAACTTCGAAATTTTAATATCTAAAAATCATCTCGAGAGATCACATGTATCGAATTGTATGTAAAAATGTCGAATTTGGAAATTTAAATAAGTCAAGGTCACTGTTTTTTAACAGCTGAATGAAAATTGTAAATGTGCACCCTATAAGTACAAATGTCAATCTCGAATCATATTTGGCAACATAAATATCAAATTAGTCCTAAATATAGGAACTATAGTTATAATCCTTTGATTTTTCGATTTTATTTTGCTATAAACGCATATATGTAGGGGCGGCCAGCTGCCTAAACCTGACTCTGCGTTTTCTCTGAAATTTCAGAAAATCGTGACCACTGTAGACAACGACGACATCAATATTTCGACGAGGCTTGTTCTCCTCTTTCCAATGATATAAAATACAGCCGTGTGTTATTCCGAACCCAAATCGATAAAATTCGTTGACTGGGCGCCGTACTATACAGTACATACAATATAGATATTATTTAAAGTTATGATTGAGAATGACACACAATATAAATAAGGGTATACATGATACTTATGAAGTGAATTTTGATGTAACTTATATGTAAATCGAATCATATTGTCTTGAATAAACTATTTTGAGAAAAAACAAATTAATGATGTATTCTTCTGACGTTTCAGTATCGTTGAAATCTCGTTCTGAAGTTATTTCCAAAACATGTGATACAAGTGGGAAATATCAATGAATTTTAAAAATATTATGATCAAACTTAACTCTGTGAAAAAATTGTGTACTTATAAAAAGTAGTTTTTGATTAATAAAATTTTCAAATTTTATAACCAATCAAGCCAGTCTCATTAGCCAAAATGTTTAGAAAATGGGTGAGGGGTACAAGAAATGATTTTACCAGAAACATGTACATCCCATATCATTTTTTTTCTTTTCAAATTTCTTAGATATGTATTTTTTCAATCATTTATAACAAAGAAGTTGAAATAATATGCTTTTTGTTCTAAAAAAAGAGAAAAGTCCCAAATTTACAAAATTGACAGCATGGTAAATTTGACAAGAAAAAGCAACAAAACTTTATAAAACTTTCTTATATTAACACCTACCTACAGTTTGTTTAAGTTAAATTCATTCAAATTGGTCCACTTCATCTTTAGTGAAAGTATGAACAAAAGTTTAATTGTGAAACTGATTTTTTTCATGATAATAGCCCCAAAATGGGTAAAAATTATGAAAAATGGGAAAATATTCAAAATTAGGTACTTTCAAATGGCCGTAGCAAAAAAAAGTGCACCACCATATGATTTTTTCTTCACCCATAATTTTTTGCAGTCATATAAACCCAAAAATCAGGTAAAGAAAAAATATTTAATCCTAGAAATTTTTGGCTCCTCAGAGGTGTACATCCTTTACTAAAATGACTTTGTGTAGTCGTATTTTACCTAAATAACAGTAGTAACTGTTATATTAATTTTCATCTACATAAAGATGTGATTTATTCTAACATGTCTAAAGAAAGTCTAATGTATGAACTTGAATTGATTTTAACAATTAACTTCTATGTGACCCATTACGATTGATTTGATCATCACAGTTGCTGAAGTTACTACAATTATTGTGTTATCTGTGTTAAATATTACAATTGTGTTTTGAAATCGTACTGTTGTGTTATTTGGACTGTTATTATTTTTTTCTGTCATCTGGCTTTACTGCTGTCTATACAATGTATGTCAAAAATGTATGACGTTAGAATTTCTGATTTTACTTCCTTTTAAAAAACATTGATTAAACTTTTAGAACCTTTGAACGGAACGATGAAATAAATTACGACAGCCAATATATTTGTATGCAATATTTTTTAAAAATCAATTGGGTTTTGTTTGAAATTTGGTCCTTATGTGGCATAAAATGATGGATTAAAAGAGACTGCTTTAATAAAAGACAAACAACTGTCTATTTCCCTGCGCCTGGGACACAAGTTTGTTATATGACTGTTACATGTGTTAGTGGATCATTTAGACGTGAAATTATATAAACTTAAAATCATTTCAACATTGCGTTTGAGGAATATCTAATTCGAATCAAATTACTTTTCAATATGAAATTAGGCCAAACCGCACTTTTTGTCGATCATAGAACAATTAAACAATGCAAAACATTTTTTATGAACTTTATTTCAGGTCGTTCAATAAAATGGCTTACACTGGATGCCAATAAAAACAAAGTCTTCAGAATCTTAAAGTAAGGCTTGTTTTTTCTCTACTTTTCATTAATTTTTATCCGCTAGGATACTATATGTGATATAATGTCAAACAAGAAATGCACTGGAGAACAAGATGTTGTTTATCAAACTGTTTAGATTATAGGTCAAATGGAATCTTAGGTTTACTGTGCTGTGTATGGTTGACTGCCTATATTCTTATTTAATGTTAGTGAATACGACACCCTATTTAAAATGATAGATAAACGAAACGATTGCAAATTAAAACTGTTTGTAAATAATAAGATATTTGGTGTGTATTGTAATTCTACGTTGTCATTACTCCCAACCGAACGATCCCACCTTAATATCCATTTTCAGCTGTTTTCATCTACATTCAATAAAACGGACGTCTTTTATATATATTTCCAATTATGAACATCACTTTTAAAGATAATTCACATGGAAATACTTTTTTACTTCATAAGTTTTACAGTCCCGTCACAAATTGGCTGACTTATACGATTACTAGCGACATTTTTTCACGCTCATATATCTTTTGATACAGGTAGAGTTGTGTGATCTGTAATTTTACTGTCTGTGTCCTATCCCTGATAGTAGCTTTTTCTGATCGTGTATTTTTATGAATGGTGATGCATGCACATTAAGAGAGGCACCTGTCTCGCTGGTCTTGAAGTTCATACGACCCTTTCAGTTTTTGTTTATGAACTTGATTTGTCTCTTGTAAATCGATTAATAAGATTTCAACTTCAGTAACTTGTTGTCGATTTAATTTTGTTTGATGCTGACAGAAATGTTTGCTCTGTCAAATACTATTGGTTAAGGTTATATTAAAACTTTAGCTTATCGCTGCTTACCTTTCATTTCAACAGTTCCCGCCGAATTTTTACTGGGTGATGCTTTAAACAATAATATCCTAATTTCTTTATAAACAAACTTCCCAAAAAGACTTTTGACAATGCCCAGAATATTACATGATTGGATTTAAATTAAGACAACACTTGCTATGAAAACAACAGTCACGTCAAGAAACGCCCCACCCACCCCCTGGTTTCCTTATTAACATGCATTTCATCAATAAAAATACCTACAATCTTTTTTCTCATTAAACCATTTTTCCGAACGCTTCTTAAAAACTAGTTAACTATATATCCCTATTATCATGATGACATATATATTCTCTTGCAAAATACATTTCATTTCAAATAGCAATCAATATTATCTGCAGTTATGGTATACATCTTATTTTCTATCACAAAACCATTTTCTAAACTGACAATTGTCGGTTTCATATTTTTAAGTATTAATCTTAATTATTTTGTTATACAACAAACTGGTATATAGTGGTATATAGTAAAGGTATACCCCCCCATTAGATAAACAACTACTTACTGACTACCTGCAGCTTTGTACTACTGCCGCGAAGCTGCAAAACGCATCTATAAAAGCCTTCGTCTTCATGGGTAACATTGTAAATTTGAATATCTGTATATATTGTAACGTTGACGATTCTTTCAGACCTTCTTATCCAGTACATGCTAAAGGAGTTTACTTTAAATTTGCTTTTATAAACAGGCCATTTGTATATAAATGTTAGTATCGGTGACGAACCCACAATGGCACAGACTTGTTTAATTTGAGAAGATGGACATGATGTATCTATAAAATAAAATAAAAACAAACATGTGTATGAACAATATGCTAAAATGCTGCACACACATACATAACTTATTATTCTGATATCCTTAAGTCACAATAATGTTTAAACCGGTTTATTAAGTTTCCTTTCTTGTTGTCTACCTAAAAATAAAGGCGGGCGGGATGGGAATGATTAATTTGAAATGTGTTGTAAAATCCCAACACATTGAAAGTATGTATAGCATTAATGATTCAGATGCGGAGAAATGGAATGCAATATGAAAATATTGATTGACATGTTTAAGACTTTTTCATTTGTAGTCGCTCCAAAGGTCAGGGACAGTTGGTCACATCAAAATTTTGGAATATTACAGCAATCTCTTAATTTCATGGTCAGAACTCTATATTTGACGAGAGAGGAATTGCTAGAAGAAAATATTTTGCCGAATTTTGATTTAAGCTTAAGTTTATGTGGAATTTATTATACATGTATTATGCATTTTTTTCAAAAATGGGATTAAACCTGTAAATGATATCTGGGATGCAAAAACAAAATGTTTTAGAGCCTCGTTTGAAATATTCAATCGAATTATCGATAACAAAAATTGCATATCAGAGCTATGTCACACCAAGCAAGCATTTACATCTGTTATCATTAACATGATTAATGTATTAATATCCGAAAACAACATCTCTTCTTATATGTGCAACTCTTATAAACCTTTCAAAGTTGAAAACTCCATTCATTTTCGAAAATAATGAAATCAATGAAGTAAAAAAGTTACATTTCAAACAATTTCAATATTTCTTTGATATCTCTATTTTTATAACCAATGTTTTTGGTTTTTTTTTCAACTGATTGGGTGGAGCTTACGTTTTAATTTGTATAAGGATGGTCTATTTGACGATGTGTGTGATAAGGATGATTGCCGTTATAATTATCATTACGGATTTCTAATCAGTGTCACCAAACGGATAAACAAAAGAACTGAGTGTATGATACGGGACGAATAAAATAGTTTAAAATTTAAAGCATTCATATGTGCTAAAGCTAAGTATTTCATAGTATCGGCTATTGTATCACATCTGCTAGTTCTGGTAAATCGTTCTGTATTACGAATCATGGCAGAGAGTAAAAAGATACTTTTCTCTCATACAAAAGAAATAGTTAACAATTAACGTGTCAAAGTTTTTCGAGTCGCAGATTCAGCTACCGACGGTCACTCCAGTAAAACCCTTTACAGAGAGAGCCCTCTTCCCAACAAAATGCATTCGGAATAAATAGAAGAAAAATGTATATTAAAAATATCCACATTTTTTTACATGTTTTTAAACTCCATTTTACAAGAAAATAAACGGCTGAGTCTCACTATATACGTTGCGAAGACACGTATATAGTATTTACATATTTTAACCCCATCAACACACTGCACACTTCATTGATGATTTATCCCAAAACACCTGTCCATAGATGGACTGGTCTATGATATGCGAACTGGTTAAACACCGCCCGGTCAAGTGAAATAAATCAAGTATTACAAACTGTAAACTAAACTGGGAATTGTGTTTTGAATCTGGGTTGCCAAGGAAACCTATTTGGAATTGTGTTCACGAAAATTTTGCTAAGAGAAAAGCAACACAACTTAAATTGAAGCTACTACAATACATTATTTATACAGAAAATATGCTACAAAAAATGAAAAAAAAAAAAAAAAGGTATTTGCCACTTTGTCAAGAAAGCGAAACTAGTCCATTTTTTGTACTGTAATTTAGTTGAAGAAATATGGTTTTAAATTTTTAATATGTCAAATGATTTTTTTACTGGTCAAAATATTACCAATTTACAATAAACAGAAAAAGAAAATACTCCTGTGTATGAATACTAAAGGTGATGTAAACATGAATATTATTGATACCTTTCTTGTAACAACAAAATGGGTATTATAGAAATATAGGAATGTAGTCAAATATCAACAAAAGATACTTTCAAAATCAAATACAGTTAATATGGTTAAACGTGGAATCAATTTTTTGCTTGTATGTAATTAACATTAATAAAGTGATGATCTATATTCAAACATTTCAAAAATGTTCTGCTAGGTAATAATTGAGAATTGTGTTATTAATAAACTTGAACTATATAATGTCATACATAGATGCAATAACTTTTACTCAGCACTATTAGTCTCCTTCATATTTTCAACTATCGAAGGTCGGTGGTTTTCTCCGGGCGCTCCGGCTTCCTCCACCAATAAAAACTGACCGCCACGAAATAGCCCAAAAGCGGTGCTTAAAAGTGGCGTTAAAACACCAAAAATCAAAAATCAAATCATATTTTCAACTAGATAGCAACATCACAAAATTCGTATTTGCACGTGTGACCTGATCTACTAGTTATTCAATCGTAATGATTATTGTTAACAACAAATAAGGGATCAAATCATTTCAAGCTTTTTAATTGCCCATTTAGCAAGGCACAGATATCAAATTCAAATTTTAATTTAGAATACAAATAATTGTGTATTTTCATTTATACATATATATCATCATGATCATGTATAAGTTTATTTATTTCAATTTTCATTACATAGTCGAGACAGAAGACTTTAAGAAAATTATAGTTATTGTAAATTCAAAAATGTTAAAATATAGAATAGTCTCCCATTTGTATTTTTCTTGGCAAATGAGAATTGGGGTACTAGCAGGGACCACTGCGCATGCGTAGTGGTGCTTAGGTTTGTTATACATTGGGTTTTATATAATAAAATGTATTAACATTTAAAAAAAAGATTCCTTTCTACTCTGTAAACTCCAGTCTTAAACATGGTATTGTCAGGTACCTTTGGCTTGAAGTACCTAATTAAATACCCTTCTACACTATATGAGTCTTCTGCACATGTCTGTGCCACGCTTTTCCATGAATAGCTTAATCATTGTGTTTATATCATCGAATCATATGTACAGCCTACTATGTACCTTTATGTCTTATGTATGATGCTGCAGAACCTGCTTTTGTATCATTGCCCCTTTGGCACATCCTCTCTTCTACCTGTTTGAACATTTAGTTATTGAGAAGATCCCTAACGCCTGTGTAACAAAGGTCAGGGACAGTCAACCCAGTCTTCAAAGGATTTAGCTTGACATTGAAGTGCATTGTTGAATTGCACTTAGGCGGTTTCTTGGTGCTCTTTAAAGGCAATCTCTGTTCTAGCATTTGTACCAATTCAGAGTATTGAATGTTCCTATTCCTTTCGGTAATCAGAGCATAATACTCGCTCTGGTCTTTACTGTCTTGGAGTCCCCATTGAAATACTACTACATGCTTAAACATTGATGTAAAATGCTCGCCAGTGGATCCAGCCGTCATACCTCAAGCCCTTGGACAACATATTTTTGTGAACATAATTGACGATCCCATTGTGGCTTCTTTTCTTTCAATATCATCTGTTTTATATCTAGGGATGATTTTGCTTTTAATTAGATGGAAACCCTGTACTCCAATTATTTTGAAAACACTTGATTATGATTACATTCTGTTATATCATTTTCTCTTAAATGCTGTTCGAAAATGTACCAGTGACACACAGAGTAAGTAAATTATTAACTACATCTGACTTGATATATCCGGAAAAAGGAGCTATCATCAATGTTATTGTCTAGCGTTTGGAAATGATCTATTTTGGTCAAGAATGTTATAATGGTCATGCGATGAAATCTTTATTGTTGATGTGTTTGCGACAGGTATGTCTCATATTTTTCGGTCCAGCCATGTCTTATTTTTACCCTTGAACCATCAGGATAAACGGCAAAAAAGGTGAATTTCCGGAAATACTTTACGCAGCCGGGGTTGTCATTCTCTGAATTATCAGTTAGAATTGGTTCCCCAGGATGATACGGTCCACTTCCCTTTTTGAATAATCCCTAATATATCCACTTGACGAGTCCTGACTTAATATTACGTTCGAGTCTTAAAGGTAAGGGCGGACCGCACACAGAGTTCCATGTCTCTGTAGCTTCTGCGTCGTGTTATGGTATGTGATAAGAGCAGGTCTCCTATTGAACAGGGAATTCCCGATCGTTGTCCTCGAATATTATGTACACTTTCTATATTTCATTTGGTTGAGGTTGGAGCGCAAGACACGAGCTTACCATCATATTGAAACCCAACCTATTAAGTAATGTCACGATTAACCTTAGACAGTTAATACTTGCAAGATATCTCTATATTCTCTTATCAACATTGCCCTTCACATCCCTTCACATCCCTTATATACTAGTATATAACCTAGTCAGCTATGTGAGTGCATATACCCGAAAGCGGAGGCAACTCGTGAAATTGACATATGTATATGTCTATCCTTGACAAGATGGGCACAAAGGAAATAACTGACAAACGCAATTTATTTAAATGAAAATAAAGAGTTTAACACAATGATCTCTACAAATAACGGACACAGTTTTATGATAACAGTTAGTTGTAAAAAATAAATACCTGTACGCTACAAGTAAAACAGTGCCCACATTTTACCATGTACTATTAGGTATGCAGGTAAACGGGACCAAAACTGTGTTTTTTCCTGGCGACTGATACCCAGCTGTTCCTTCTGGTTAATGAAAGGCAACCTTTCAATGCATCGTCTGCTGCTACAATAATTTTTGTTCTGAAATACCGTGTATTATTCCTCCAAAATAGCCCACAAATGCCTGCAACGAATTTGTCGGTTTCTGAAATTACTCAAAACACACTTTTCCCTTCTTTCTTCTGCACGGCAAAAAAAAATATTCCTTAAAAATTTACAACCAGCTAATTACTCTCATAGTCTAAAGTGTTCGCTCAAATTGTATCTAAATTCTAATATTTAGTTTACAGGGATGCTCGGTTCTATGTCAGGAACGGCGAGATTGCTGTTCATGAATAATTCTTCTGTTATTACGTCTGTACCGAAAGTGGATGATTTTTGTGTTGTTCTTCATAACATCTAGTGACCAAAAACTAGCCCTTGACATACGACAGTAGTATGAAGTTCAGTATTTATTTCTTTGGTTCATAATAAAACTGTTATACATTGAAATACTGCATGAATTTATAAAATATAACAACTATTTTTACGACACCCACTAGCGTGTTAAAATTATATAATAATGCATTTATATACTTTAATTTAGTTACTGCAGTAGATTATTTTCAAACAGATTCATGCCAAGATATATTGAATTTTGTTTCTATTTAAGTTAACACCCCATATATTTGTTTTTTGAGTTCCTTAGAGAATCGACTTGATTCGTCTTATAATATAAAACCTTAAAGAAAAAAAAACATAGTTCCTAATGTTCTATAAGCTTAACAAACAAACGGCATCAAAAGACCTTTAAATGACCATTCTAAAAATGTACAAATACAAATTCCCGTAGATTTAAACAAAATGATTGTCTTTTAATTTTGACAAATCCTGTCATTACGTCTCTGGATTTGTAGAAAATAACATAAAACACATGTATGTGTCCCTTAAATGATTGAAGTGTTATACATATAAAATATATTAAAACTGTGGTAATTCTATTGATGAGCCTAATATAGTAACAGGTAAAGTGTGATGTAACTTTTATTTCATAAACAGGCCGAAATACTATATTAAAGCAGTATAGCTTAAATGGACATTTTACGCATGGGTTTTGAACATCATAGAATATTACCTAATACTGTCGATACCTTCTCCTTTACAATTTTATCCAACACACCCTTAAACACATGTTACTATCATGGATGTCTATCATTCTGCTTACAATGTATCAAAATGATTGTTCATTTATTTGTTTAGTATGCATTATTTGTCACAAACCTTCATCAACTGACACCTTCAGAACTCATCATATAACACGTATGCACGTAACGATAAACTTACTAGTTATGGTCAGCCTTGATGTTAATGACACTTCCAAATATCCTATCGAGTAAAATCCTGTGTCATTTGCTGTTACGTTTATTATCTGAAATTCTAAAATATCTGGACGTAAAATCATGCCGTATTGTCCTATTATAACCCCTTCAGCAGGCATATCATAATATGTATATCTTTTTCCATCTTTTCTGAGACTTAGCACTGAGGCAATTGATTTCAATGTCAGATTCACCGTTGACCCTTCAGTAGTGTAAATCGTGATGTTTGCATCTGTAAGCATGGATTTATCTGAAATATTTTTGAAAAGACTTAAGAATACTCGAAATTGAGAATCGGTATCGTTGTTTTAAAAACATATGGTAGTAATTTTAACATCTATCTACTGATCGCTACGATGTTCTCCTTGTTGACTTTAGTAAGAGTGTTCTAGGATTTTATTCAGCGTTCGAATAAACTTACTTTTATCCAAACGATGTGACAATAAGATGTATAAGACGCGACTTCCTGTGGACTGTATCATTTTATGCTATAACGTTAGAAATAAGATTAAAACAGCTGTCTGGTTAAAAGCCTCTTTTTTTATATAGTACATTCGCAATTTGTTTTCTGAATGTACATTTCATACTTGCTACTTGGCGTAAAGCAGTCAATGAAGAATATGTTATCCATTCAATAAAACTAAAAAAAGCGACCGTACGATAACCGTTAGTTGCCTTAAATCTTCGTCATTTCCAAGCGCTAGGCTAATTAGCAATCATAACAAGTCCTCTTATTTGGTTTTGAACATAGTTCTGAAAGCTATACATGTACAAATTCATTCATATAGAGTATAAGTTAATGAAACGACCGGGCATAATCACAGACCCAAAATTTGAAGTTTGAATGTTTTTTTATTATTATACGAAAAGAAAAGAAATAAAGGGAGAACACATTTAGTAAAAATATATATAAGATTGTGACGTAGGTTTCTCTATTTTCCTTCCTCAGGAAAGTTCCAACCTAAAATTTCAAAGCCACACATGCGTTAATAATTTGCATTATGAGATATATGATCATAAAGGCTTAAATAGAAATACCAAATTCGTTTAAGATAAGCATTACATAAAGAAGATCAAACATTTGTTTCTCTATAATTTCTAAATTTATAAACGGGAAATTTTAAATAAGTGTAAAAAGTATTGACAAAAAAACGAACTCCAAGATTTATCGAAAAAGGGGAAGTCCATAAAACATAAAAAATCAAACGTAAGACTATAAAAACCATATATGTTATAAAACATGTCAGTACAGAAGGTCTGACTACTGTCCTAATGCTACTTTCGGGGACGAAAAGTCAACCAGCAGCGGTATCGATACAGTGATAGATAGAATAAATACTTTATAAAATGTGTACGTCGGACTCGCTTTTCTGGATTTACCAACCAGAAATGCTCAAACCTAAACATGTCAATTTGGGGCCCTTTATAGTTTGCTGTTCGGTGTTAGTCAAGGCTCCGTGTTTAAGGCCATACTTTGACCTATAGTTGTTAACTTTTTATACATTGTGACTTGGATGGAGAGTTGTCTCATTGGCACCCATACCCCATCTTCTTGATTATATTTGAACTATAGGGATGCGAAAATAAGATGCAATAAATACATGTTGTGCAAGCAAAACTGTAATGAAGAACTGATTCTATATCTAAACCACACTAAAAGAAAGGATACTATATAATGCTAGCCCCAACAAATCCATAGTTACCGAATTAAGGGGATCATCGCTGAGTTAAAAAAATCTTTCTAAAATTTAAATAGAAAATAAATGTTACGAATAATGGGATTATGCTTATTCGAATCTTAAATTGTAAAAGGTCTAGAAACCTATTGTCCCGTTTGTAGACCTTTCACAAAACAAAATTCAAATAAGCTTAATCGAAAATTGTCCAACAGTACCGTGGAATATTTACAAACGGGTCGAATACAAATTTATATTTTTAAGTAGTTCGGTACATTCGGCTACATTTTGTATTTAGTTTACGCAAAGCAGTTTGGTTAATTTACACTTGTTATTATATTTATTCCATAAGGCATCACCATTAAAGGGTACTCACAGATGAGATGTAATGTTAGGGATTTTTTATGTCAATTAAAGAACAGTTGAGATCATGTATCTCAATATTGGTGAAAATCGCTATATTTGTCTTTCAGTATTAAATAACATAAACCATGTAGAAACCCAACCACCCAGCCCTTTAAAGTCTCGGTCGATACATTTGAACATGTATTAATCATTATATCAAATAAAAACTAAACTCCCGAATCAATACCTTGTAATAGAGATATGACGTTTCCATCCGGGTTTTTTCATCGACTTAGTAATAGAATGGTTGATAGAGGTATGTATAGAATTGAGAATAGAAACGGGAAAATGTTTCAAAAAAACAACAACACTGAACAATGCGACCAAAGAGCAGAGAACAACCCGAGGGCAACAGTGGGTCTTCCGAGCAGCGAGAAAATCCCGCACCCGGAGGCGGGCTTCCGTTGACCCCTAAACAATATTGTATGCTAGTTTTGCTTAATTCCGAAACATATATTGAACCAAAATACACAAGGCTAATAAGGTTAGAGGTTCATGACTTGGGACAGACGCAAAACTGTGGCGGGGATAAACATATTTTGTGAGATACAACTCTCCCCTATTCATCTAGCCAATGTGGAATAAACAAACACAACACCAATACGCACAGTAAAACTCAGTTTAAAAGATGTCCGAATCCGATTTAAGAATAAGTAACAGAAGAAACTAGGCAAAATGAGAATGACCAACATAAATTAAAAAGGAATACTAGCTCTTTTTCATATAAAAACCAGGCACAATCCCTACCCGAAGGGGGTTTAGTATAATTCGATCATGTCAACAGAACGTTTTAGAATAATTGTGTTTATTTTCGATGCAAAGACCCTATATATGAACTCAATATAAATACCAGGATTCAAAATTTTGTACGCCAGACGCGCGTTTTGTCTGCAGAAGGCTCATTAGTGAAGCTCAAATCAAAACAATTAAAAAGGTCAAATGAAATACGAATTTGAAGAGCATTGAAGACCCACAATTTCAAAACGTTGACAACAGTATCGTAACTATATCCGTAGTGAATAAGTCGGTTTAAAGGTTTAATTATCTTATGAGGTCAATGACGACATTTGCATGATTTGTATAGAATATTACCACAAAAGATGGGATGTGAAATACATGAAAGTATAATATAAGATGTATGCACGTTGATTTATATTTACGAATGATGTCCTTGTACCGATGATACAATTTAGTAAAAGTTTTGACAAGTTTGTGATATCGAAAACCCTGGTGTAACGTAATAATTGTTCAGTAATACAGAGATTTCTTTCGTTAAAATAAAATACTCTGTTATACATGTTATATACATGAGCGAATCGAACAAGTTGAGATATATAAACACCATTCGATGGTGCCAAGGAAACGAAAATGAAAAATCATCTCTTTTTATCTTTAATTTTAGAACTTAGCTTCCAATTAAAGATATAGATATCAAAATCCAGGAAAGGAAAGTGTTCATTGCTAGTATTTGCTTTATTTAAAGTAAGTTCAACATGAAAAATCTCTTTAATGTACACACTTATATTGTCATTATTGAGAGCCGAAATATCATACAAATATATAAAGGCGTTATTAAATTTTTGTATTAGCCGTTGTTTCGATAGGTCTCTGCTGATTTTAGACATTAATTGTGATTCATAACAATACAGAAACAGATTTGCAATAAGTGGTGCACAGTTAGTCCCAATTTCAAATCTGATAACTTGGCGATATACGAAATCTTCATAGCGAACGTTATTTAGTAAACATTTAAGTGCCATTGAAACTTTGATAATTGAATAGTATGTATTGGTTGATTGATTTATGTATTGACTGTTTGGTTTATTTTTGCATTGATTGATTGATTTGTGCTCAACAAATATCGTCCGGCAAGATACAGCTGTTCTATCTGAAGGTATTATTTGTTTCAAATAAACTCATCATATATACCAGGATTGAAAGTTTGTATTTGCGCCAGACGCGCGTTTCGTACAAAGAAAATGTGAGGAAGTCAACGAGGATACAGCTGTTGCTGCATTTTTTTCTGTTTTTATCATAATTTGTTTTAACACGACATATTAGACTTTACGTATCAGTTTGTGCGAATTGAAAATACAGACATATGCAATCTGCACGGTAGATTTTTTTTAACTATTCCAACAATGAAAAAAAAAAAAAAGAAAGGTTTCCGTTATTCATTTCTTAATAATATGCTTCATTATAGAATTGTTGTTTTTTTTTTTTTTTTTTTTTTTTTTTGTTGTATAGCAAATATGGTCGTTACAAATATTTTTACACAGGAAGCAAAAAAGTAGCAACACGGAAGATTGATGCATGGATTAAGAAAACGACGTAGCAAAATGAAATATCGATTGTACACTTTTTTATTTCGAGGACTAAACTTCATGCTCCGGTTGTACGCTACGAGATCTCAATGACAAAAAAAAACAATACCGCATTTGAAGCTCATTGTTTTATGCAAAGCATACATCTGAAAGGTATGTAATCGTGTGATTTCGATTTAAGTTACCACTGTTCTCAACATTTGCATAGTCAAATATATGTTTATACTTTAATTTTATCATTAAAATCAAATTGGCCAAGATATACTTTCTTCTTTCACGTGCATTTTTAATATCAGTGTTCATTTCATTATATTAAAACAAAGCATTAATGTATATTTTACATTGTTTAAACGCAAATCTCTTTAAACAGCATCTGCTTACCCTTTCGGAGTATATGAAATCACATCCAGTTTTGTATTGCGTTTGTGTTTCTCAATCGTTAGTTTTATATAGTAGTGTTTGGTTAACTTGTTTGCTTTTTCGTCGTCTTCCGTTTCTTGTTATGGACTTGTCAATTGTCTCCACTTATGAGTTTGAATGTCCCCCTTCGTATCTTCATCCTCTGTAATATACATATACTTGTAAGCATCTGTCAAAATCCTTAACGTAATCTTACCTTGTAAAAATAACCAAAACAGACAAAGGTTCACCAAACCCTAAAATGAATTGCATTGCTTATGTTAGAACAAATATAACAATGGATGCCAGAGTGTAAGTTAAAAAAAACGCATACAAAAAAAATACCTTTCTTATTTAGTACGCCAAACGGACGTTTTGTGTAGATGAGATAGATAGAGGCGCTCGAATTAAAAACAAAATCAATTTCCAAGTCGAAAAGTAAAAGGTATTGAGAAAACAAAACATCCCAAAAAGTTGAGTCAATTCCAGATACAATGTAACAATCTACATCTTCGGGTTCAACATCCTTAGTGTTTCGATTGATTTTAACATTTTATAAACAGTAGTGGTGCAAAGGCCTCAAAGTAAATATTATCAATGAATTATTGATTCAATTATCAGGCCTGCTTTGTTCATGAATTAAATGCCTGATTTAATTTCAAGACAAAAAGGTTTCACCAGTAAGACTTTTTTTAAATAATTCATTTAATTTTTAGAATTCGAAAAAGAGGGACCTATCAAACTGTTAATTAAAGGCGTATGATATTAATTTTAATGGGGCAGTCAGTCTGGGAATGTGCTAAATTATAAACTACATATAACTAAGAATATGATCAAATATTTTTGATTTTTTTTTTTTTTCAAACTTAGTTAATTTATCAAAAAATAATTTTAGCTGAAATCATATATTACATTTTTTGCTATTGACAATAAGTAATCAGAGATATCATACAAATTGAAAAGGATTGTCTGTTGACCATGAAAGTTATGGTGGTGTTTTTTCGGGAGTTACTGAGTCTTAAACAGGTGGAAAATATAAACTAATATCAACTATCAGATTCTGAACTTTCAAATACACAAATTTCATATGCCTTGTACACCAATGAGTCTTATATAAAGGGATATTTGTAATATATGGAGAACAAAAGTGATTTCATCTACATGTATTTTTTACCCGTAGAGTGTTCGCGTCTATTTACTGTCTTTCAGTTTTTAGAAAAATCTTCATGTATATCATTCCCATTTACGCGTCAAGGATTCATTGTGTTTACATATACACACTATTAACATAATACACTGATGTTTTAAACAATATAAGAGCAAACTGTACGAAGAAATGTGTGTAATTGAAAAAATGTGGAAAATTAACAGATCTAAAACGAAAGAAAAAATACAAGCCTACCATACTTATTGCTATTTCGTATATTCTATATCATATTTCCTTGTATTACATTCAAGCAACATAATAAGTCAAAATCGCGTCATATTTCCGTTACTTATTGTAATTGTTCATATGAATAGGAAATCACAAGTGTACACTCTACAAAAAGTTAGGTGTCATTCAAATTGTAGTAATTGTTATATATATATATATATATATATATATATATTTTAACCACGGGCAACAAGTTACTCAAATACGTCTTTATCATACTACCGATTGCTAACATTAGCTGCCCTTTGTATTAGATTTGTGTTTGTATATTTGGTAAGTTTTTGAAGTTGGTCATTATAATTGCATTTTAATTTTAAAAAGACAAAATCGCAGTACTATAATCATCAAAATATTTCCTCTCAACTTTATACTATTATAAAAACAACAGAAGCATATCATTCATCATAACCTCCTTTATGTTTTAGTTTTATAAGAAATATACAAACGAAATGTACTCTTTGTGACAACAAAGTTTGTAAAAAACACATTAACAAGAGTTTCTGGTCAATTTACAACATGTAATCGAACATTACGTAGACAAGTGTCCGATAAAGGTTGCTTCAGTCAGTTACCCAACAGTTAATATAATCAAAACTAATGAAATTACATGCAAATCGAACATCAATTTAAACACAACTATGTAAGTGTCGGTCTCGAATCGGGAAATTTGTCAGTTGATGTCGTGTGTCATATCCCAATGGGATTTTCTTATATTTTAGGAATAACTGGATGGCAGATAGAAAATATTATTCAAAATACGGAACACCATGGTTACTCCAAAAAGTTGAACTTAGATGTCCATAAAACTGCCAAAATCAAATGTAAGACTCTATCAACAAACAGAAGGAAATTAAAACAACTGTCAAATTCCTGACTTTGTACAAGCGATTTCCGAGGAAAATATTGTGTTAAACCTGGTTTTATAGCTAGCTTATACAACCAGTGTTATGACAATTGTCCATATTTCTGTTTCATTGATAAAATTTGTTGAGATCTTCAATTGTTTCTGTTTTATAGACTTAAAGACTTGTGACGAGTAAGAGTTTGACATATTGCATAGACACATCTATATCATTGGAGAAAATATGTTGCATTAATGGTGTCTTTTTGGTTGATCTAATGATATTGCGTACGTTTACCTGAGGGAACTAATGTTATGTAAATCAAATATAAACATCAACAATGGTATTGTTGTTAACAATTTCAGTTTTAGAAGATAAACTCTATGCAAAAATGTATGACAAAAGGAACGATTCTTCCAAAGCAAACATAGCCAAATAGTTGTTAAATTAATATGATTAGCAGAAATGTAGGCTTATTTTCACACTGTTCAATGATTACGCCTTGTATGACAATTTCATATCGTGTTAGATTTAAATGAAATCACATGGTCCGAATTATAAAATTAAGCTCTATGCTGACATATAATCTACAAATGTATTGGCAATCAACATGTCAAGCAAATACACGTTAGCATGTATATTCGAAATTATATGTATATTTTCAATTTCTATGGGACATCTTGAAAAAAATCTCAATAGCATATTCATGAATGCACAAGATATCCGAAGGATGATGGCAAATTAACCAAACAAAAACCACAAACGCATAAAATCATGAAATAGACATTGGCATATACTATTAGCACTTAATTGATAACGCCAAAACATATATACTTATGGATTTATGGAAACTATCAACTTTAGTTTAAAGGACATGTTTATGTACTTATCTTTGCCTCTTTTATGCTTTATGAATTGCCTTATATTCGTCCATACCTATATTTCAAATGCACCAACATAATTTGGTGTTTTGTCATATCGAATGAATATATATTTCGCAATTATAAATTGCATACTCAAGTTAAAAAATATGCATTTTGGAATGTTTTTGTTTGATGACTATAATTTAAGGAGGTCGAATTTTCTTGGAACACACTATAAAATATTTGAGAAAATACGGAATCAAACTAAAACAAACACGACACCATGACTGATCTGTGTTATATGTAAGGTTGATACATGTCGTATCAACATAGTTTAAAGTAAATACTAACCATGCTTTTATGAGAAAAAAATCAGACAACAGATTATGACAGCAAGTGACAAGACATTATAACAAAGAGCATTATTTGCGTGTGTAACATCGTATACATTTAGTAAATCAAAAACAAAATTTGGAATTTGAGTGTCATCTACTATAACTAAATGTAGTTCTTATTACCCTAAAGTCATATACTCATGTGAAATAGGACATTCTCATCCTTTCGGCAAAAAGCCTTAATAGTTTTTTTTTTTTTTTTTTTTGCCGAAGATTCATTTTCATAAATGTTTATGTTTGCATGTTTTCATTTTGAATTGTATGATACATCATTTTTGTCATCTGTTCTATAAAAAATTAGGAAGATGAAGTATGATTGACAATGAGACAACTCCTCACCAGAGACCAAATGACATAGAAGAAACAACTAAAGAACAAATGTTTGGTTTGATTTTTAATAATTTTTTTATTGAATCAATGCCAAATTTGTCATTCAAACAATATACAATTGTTCAAACACAATGATCAATTTATAATTGTTACATTGATCTACTATTCTATCGTTGTTGTGGACATAAAAGTATTTTGATGAAATTAAACAACAGACATGTGGATTGAAAACGTCCTCTGAAGTGTTTGGGGAACACACATAAAGGAATCGGAAACTGTACTATTAGATTTAAAGTAACATTTCATTATAACAAAAAAAAGAATAAATTAAATATAAATATAAAAATAAGAAGATATGGTATTATTGCCATTAAGACAATTCTCCACACGAGACCAGATGAAACAGAAATTCAAAACTATAGGTTAGCCCATACCGCATAATCAGCTGTAAAAGGCCCCAAAATGACAAATGTAAAACAATTCAAACGAGAAAACCAACGGCCTAATTTATTTACATAATGAACGAAAAACAAATATGTTACACAGCAACAAACGAAAACCACTGATTTGGATGCTCCTGACTTGGAACAGGCACATACAGAATGTGACGGGGTTAAACTCGTTTGAAATCGCCTACCCTCCCCCTAACCTGGGACAGTGGTGTAACAGTACAACATAAGAACAAACTATAAAGATCAGTTGAAAAAAGGTTTAACTCATCAGATGGATTATAATAGAAATTCATCTAACAAAAACACAGAGTGGATGTAGACGGCTACTTATACATCCACACAACAGAAAGACACTAAGTACAGATCTGAGAGTATTCGCAGTTACTGACAGCTGGTTCAATGCCAATAACCACTAATGAAAGAAATCATTCATCTAAGACTAAAAGTCTATTATAATGATTTTCTTTTTTTTTTTAATCAAAACGTAAAGCAATAGTTATTCCATTTTACATGAGAGTTCATTAACAGCATTTTATAAACAGTATTTACACCAAGGCTGATAATAGATGATATAGTCGACAACAAATAGAGATAAGCATTTAATCTAATGACATATTGTACATCTGAATAAAAATCGGCACACAATAAAACAATGTGTTGTAATACTACATCAAGTTATATAAAACTCTCTTTTATTTTAGGTCTACCCGTCTATAGCATACTGTATGACTGTGTTTCAAATATATATTCGTGTGTCAATCAAGAAAAATCTTCAGACAGATAAATGAGAAATGTATTCACAAAGATAATGATATAAACATGCTTTAATCAAATAGTTAATATGGAAACTATTTTGCCAAAACCACTTATTTTCAAACACAACTTGATCAAATGCAAAATGAAATATTATAAACATGGTTAAAGTGTTCTTATCCTTACTAACACAATTTAACTAAAAGTAACATTCAGCATAGACATTTTGCAACATTCGCTAAGTGCAATTTCATGATAGTACAATCACAAATTCAAAATCATTGTATTAACAAAGCTTGTGAATTTTCTATGTTTGCGTAGCTACATTCTATTAATGTCTGCATATGAAATTAAAATCTCCTATTTGACATCTTTTGCATTTTCTATCATTAATTTGTATTTGGAGGGGCGAAGCATAAATAAAAACCATTTAATCGATTATTCTTGGTGGTAAATTTGTTGTTCCTAGCTTCTTCTAAGGTTCCACTTACGCAATTATCAATCGCTTGAACGGTATGGGATTCCTTTGCTTATATGACCACACATATTTGATGGTCGCGTTAATAACACACCTTCCTTGACAGTGATGACACCGAATTCTCTCTCATCGATAGTGATTGTCCGCACAGTGTTAGAGCGGTTCGTATTGTTCAATCTGCATTTCTTTGTGAACTGTGTGCTAGACAGATTTTCTTTTGGTCATACATTTTTTATTAGACTTATGGGTTTTGTTTGCTCCTTTGTATTACATAAAAATGAAAAATTCAAAATTTGCACTAGAATACCAAAACTGTTTTGGGTTAATTGCGAAATATTTCCGAAAATTAATCAGAAATGCAATTTACGAACAATATTATTTCATGACATGTTTCCATTTTATTTACTGACCTAAGTTTAAACATTTATCAACTTAACAAAACAGTATATCTTCAATGTTTTATAATACAATATATACATAATGTATTATGACACGTGATAACACTTTAATCATTGTTATACATGTATAAGGACGTAAATGATCCAATTGCGTTTATACATTTTGTTGAGGAAAATGTAATCAAAATATCAATGCATTCTCTGCAATTATTGGCTGATTAACCCATCGTGATGTTCGCTCATTTATTTTCAACAGACACGCTTCCCTCTTCCCACGTGCAAATACAATAATTGGTCGTTTCCTATTAATCATATAATGTTGTTTTTTTATTATTATGATGAACGTAGCTTACTGGTTACTTTTTATATGCGTCTAATATGAACTTCTAAATTCAAAATTGGAACGATTGAATAAAGGATCTAGGGCTAATTCCAAAATGCACACAGCATTAAATGATTCACATTGTAGATTATAAAAGTTTTATTTGAGCTATACCAGATTTAACCCACCATTTTGTTCTCGGAAAATGCATATTCCAAGTCGGGAATATGACATTTGTTTTTCACTCAGTCCGTTGGTTGATAAATTTTGATATTGTCAGTTTTTATGGACTTCCCCTTTTTTAATTTACCTTGGAGTTCGGTATTGATGTTAATATGTTTAAATTTTTAAAAACAGTCGTTTTTATTGTAATCAAAGACAAATGTTTTAATCAGACAATATACACTTTATCAAACGCAATGCAGACTCCATCTATTATTGAATCGTCATTGAGGACATACTTGTACATGTTGTAGTTTGAACAAAAATAAACAATAAAGATATACATTGTATACTTCCTCCATTAAAAGTTAAGGGAAGTATATAAAGATATCGGAAACTATGATATCAGATTTTTAGTATCATTTTATTATTGCAATGTTAAACTTTGAATTGATTGAAAATCTAATTCAATGATACTGGTTATATTTATTAAAACTTACGTTTAAGCAAAAGGTATTCTAGTTTACATGAGAGTTCACTGACAGCATTTTACCATCAATACATTCACTACAAGAATGGAAATGGTTGCTATAGTTGGCAGCATTTTAATTTATGAAATATATAAACAAAATGTCTGAAATAAATTGGAACACAATTCAATAATGCGTTGTTATACCAGATCTAGTTGTATAGAACATTTAAATGTGTATGATATTCTAGGTTAAGCCCTTGAATAAACAATACCCTGTATGACACTGATCTAATTATATACATATGTCAATAGAAAAACACATATTTTCAGATGAATAAGTAAGATAAATATTTATAACGATAATTGATATAAACATGCTATGAAAAGCACTTATTTGCACACAAAACTTGACCAAACAAAAAAAAAAATAACAATGTTCAGTGATCTTATATTTACTGAAACAATTCAACTCATTGTAACACTTTAATTATTCGCTCGGCTATTATATACTAAATACAAGATACAAAAATATTTTTAAGCCAATTATGGCGCACATGGCAGAGCATAGTAATTATTTTATAACAAAACAATAGAGCTACATTAAAAATAAAACTATTTGATTAACAATGATTAGTTAGAATAAAATGAACTAAATAATTACAAAAGAAACAAAATATAAACATATAAATATACAGAATATCTAAATTTATCAATATTAAAATCAAATAAGTTTAATAGGTAATGAATCAATTTATATGTAAACTTAAAATATAAGTGTATATATATTGATACTATTAATAAAGTTTCATAATCAATGAATCTGGTATATCAAGAATTTGACATATAGTCATAATATTTAGACTAGAATACAATGTTCAAATCGAAACACTACAGATTTCACATAACTTTAACTAACGAACATTCCCAAAATCGTGCTTTAAAGATGACTGTCTAAAACCCATAAATCTCAAATGATAATTCCAGAAACAACAAAAAATCTTATTCTGTTAATACTACAAATGTATTACAATTAAGATAATTTTCAACTAATAGATACATAACATATCAATGATTTTTAATTTAACTTTATTCAATTACATATGAACATACAATTAATTAATTCATAATAGTTGTAATTCAATTTAAATAGATGTATTTATTATCAAATATAATGTTTATTTCAGAACTGAGTTCATTGTCATAGTTATACATGAAGATTTATGATATAAATATGTAATTAAATTTAAAAAGATCATCTCTAAATCATTTAAAATATAGATTGGTAACATCTCAATTTATTCTGCATGAGACTATGTATCTGTCAATACATGTTTATAGTAATGATCATTAGTCTCACTATTTATTATTAATTTAAAATTGTTTTACATCTTAGAAGTCCTCTATCTAAACCTATTCTAATGTATTGAAGTCATAACCTTGTGTTATCTACTATGACTTCTACACTTCATATCATTTTCTGATAATCATTGTTTAGTTCATTGTAGCTTTAATGTTAAAGCAACTTCAGCATTGTCAATCTATCTATGTCTACTTTTACTTTCATTTGAAACTCTTGTCTTTGCCCTTGAACATATCTCTACTGGAACATATTTAAAGTAGCATGGACAGTCGTCAGTTGATAGCTTCTATTGCTTTTAACATTAATCGCTGTTCTAGTTTTAGTACATTAGTATCTAGATGTTTAAACTTTTAATTAGATTCGATGTATGCCTATCCTTTCGGATCAGATATACTCTGCTAAACTTGGCTTAATGCTTCGAGTTCCATGCTAAACTAACTATGTAAATCTATTTCATATGCACTATATGGAAACTTCAGCTTTGTTGCACTTTGATGAATTTGATCTTTTATCATTGTGTTTGATTTATCGTTATTTCCATTGTTTAACATGATACCTGTTCTTATTATTAATACATCTGTACTGCATTATTTGAACACATCAGTCCTGTTATCAATTATTTCATTGACAATGTCCATGTAAGTATTAATTAATCATTGACATTATATATTCGATTGGTATCAAAGGTAGTCAGGTTGCAAATGTTACTGTCTACTTGAGTCTTGTCAAGAATGTATAATGGTCTCGTGATCTTATTGTTGATTCTTGCTACAGTATGCTTCATACATTTGAGTTACACGTTAATGTTCACAACCGATTGTATCGAATTTGAATATCCAATATTCCTACGAGTCTGTTAGTTCATATCTACACAATTATTCTGTAATCGCATATCCTCAGACTTACTGTACTATCCTTGAAAGAAGGTCTCGATTAACATTACATGATTTCTGTACTTATGACAGATGGTCATGGTAGTCAAGCGCAGCATTATTTGAAAGTAACTTTAACTGAATTGATCTCTTACCTTGACATATTTATGTGTTCATATTTATAGATGCCTTCTATACAGTTACATTATAACTAGTACTATTCATTCTATTAGACATATACTTGCAAGATTTTATATGTCTCTTATCCAATTGCCTTCACATCTCTTAAAACAGCCATACACCTAATAATTATATCTATAATAGTTCTAATCCAAGACATATATACAAATCTACATTGAAATGATTGACAAGGTAAATACTGACAACGCTTTAAAATGAAAAAACAGTCTTACACATGACATCTTCTTATTAAACAGTAAGATCAAGTTTAATGTATATCTATTCATATGTAAACAGTCCTGATACAGTACGTTAATGCAATCAGTAGCATCAATAACAGGTTTTCTGATTCCGAGCGGTACGCTTGACGCAAAGACTTGTTATTTCTGCAAATCTAGCAATCCGTTCCTTCATGTATGGCACCTTCAATGACATGTCCTAAATCAATTTTGTTCTGAAACGTTTATTCTCAAAACATTTAGCTCACATAGTCGGGAAAATTCTTCAAATTAACTCATTCTGTTCTTAACTTATCTTCTGCTCTAAAAAGATATGTTTCTAAATTGTCCAATATATTACACATTCGTAGTTTGAGTCTAGTACATTGATTGCTTTCTATATATTGAAATTGCTGTTTAGTTAAAAACGCAATTGACTTTTCACAAATGTATAAAATCTTAGTTGTAATACTATTAGTTCTATAATTATTACATAATTTCAATACTGTTATATTGAATAACTATAATTTTATCATATTAATGTTATACATATAATATCTTGAAAATTTACTATCATATAAACTTATATAGTAAATAACTAGTATTTATGAATATCATTAATTATCATAAGTTAACGCATGAATTTATTCTAAAATGATCATCAAATTATCGTTGATTTTATTAACAATGATATTATAATCCTAAATCTATGATTATCTTAGATGTAACTATACTAAAACTTATAAAAACATTTAAAATGACTAATGTCTATTCTTACAACTATCAAACAAACGTTATAACATTTGTAAAATCATATTCGTAATCAATAGAAAGTTATAGATGTACACATATGTTATTCAATATCTATGATAAATAACGTCATATAACTTGTATTCTTATTTGAATGTACTAAAATACAAGGTAAATATGTGTATTTATTTGATACACTAATATATATAAACTATGTATTCATACATTAGAGCTTACTATACGTAAGTTATATCTACAATGTATGATCGTACTATGTTGAAATTGTCTATCAACTCTACTTAAATACATTTATCACGCATGTTAAACAACTTATACTGATTATTCGTTAATCTTCATTTCAAAACTATTACTACACTTAAACCATCATGTTACGTTCAGATTCTAACTTTGAACTGTTAAATTATCATTGATTAATCACTTCATATCTATGTACAAACCTGTAACTGGCTTCATGTATTCAATTACATATCGTAAACTGAATCTTACTGTTATTATCAACTTCGGTAATACCTGAAAGTATTGTATCTGTAGACTTGCTCTCTAGCAATTTGTTTATTCAATACGTGAACTTCATATCTGAACTGATGTGCTTGAATCATGTTATTATTTACTCTATCAGATAATATCTCTAATATATGTAGAAGATTTTGTAACATATGAAATTACAACTATTTGAATGCATATCGTTTTACTTTTAGATTTCAGATTAGTGTCATTCTGTATACTTTCTATGTTATAGAGTATTAAGTTATGAAACAGCTTAGCCAAAATGATGTATATGTTGTATTAAGTCTTGATAAAACATTTGGTAAAGTTTTAGAAATCACTTTGATCTAATTTAACCTTGTATTGCTAACAGTTCAGAATTATTTCTAATTTCAAAACGTAATAACATTCTACATAAATTGTCATAAACTGTAATAAAACGCACTTCAACATACAGTCTTATTTTTTTAACATAGTATCTATAATCATAAAATTATAAGGTGAGTTTAAACGTAAGTAAGTAATTGAATTTAATGTATTCAGATATCAAGTGATGACACTTAAATAATGATAAAGTTTATATTATAAAAAATAAAAAAAATTAAAGACCTTAAGTTAGATATTCTAATTGCTATTCATGATTCAAAGCTAATGAATTCAAATTAGACTAATGAATATATTAGAAGTGAATATTGATCATAATCTAATATTAAATACAAAATGCTCTAAATAAACATGTTCAAAGAAGTCAAGCATTTATGACAATCTTAAAGTTTGAATATTTAATAATACTAATAAGAATTAGCGAGAACATATCAAAACTATATAATTCGAAATAGTAAGTCAACAATAATTAAAAGCACAATGTATATACATGAAGTTACATCTAATGCTACTATAGTGAATCAAAATGGCATGATACAATCGTATAGATGAATTAAACTAAATGATGACAAATGCTCCTTTTTCATAAAATCAATCTAGAAAGTTAACTGTACTATAGCAATTGAAGTTAGTTAAGGCTTGTCATATTAAACTATGTAGTTCTATAACATATTACAATGAATTTAATGATTGTGAACTATAATGCCGACTCGATAATCAAACATTCATAAGCTAAATATAATATTTGAAAAGCTGTTCGAACTATTCTATATCTAACAACAAAGAAGATACTTAAACTAGACATATTTATATTACGATCAGTAAGCTTTAAAGATCTTTCAATTGTAATAGATTACTAATATAGTTATGGATATGATTTATCTGGTAAAAATGTCTAATTATGAATATGATTCAAATGATACTTAAAAACTTAAATCAAGTCAAAATAACTACGTGATCTTTAAACGTGAATATACAAATTATGATTATAATAATTAATCGTACATTCTGATTTATTTACAAAGCATGGTTAATACACTTTATTTAATTTTCCATAGCATGAATTAAAGTGACTCAAGATGGATTAATTGTATATTTTAGCAATAACGTTAAAGTAACAGATCTAGATATGATACATTATGCTTAGAGAAATGCAAACTATTAATATCAAGTAGAAACATCCTGCAATTTGTAAGTCGGTCGATACTTAACATTATTACTACGTCTTAAATTCGGTAATATATATACCTAATAATAAGCATATGTAATAATAACTTTCCATTCTTGATAGACTTGCAAGAGGTTATACAGAATTGAGATATAAATAGTTTAAAGCAATGTAAAATCACAACAATAGCAATGTCGAAAAAACAAGATGGACATTCTTCCGAGTCAGAGAAAACAGAACGGGCCGTGCTCAAACAAATACCTTAAGAGTTCGTATTGACTCAAGTAAAAATTGACAATTATACAGGCATTGAAGCAATATAATCGATAATAGTAAATAGTAGAGTACAGTTTCTGACTTATCAACTTGCCTATAGGAATAATTGAATAAACAAAACACAAACCACAGTTAATGTCAATGCGATAATGACAAGCAACAAGACAATCAAGGCAAATGAAAGAATGAAACCATAAAAATTGAATCAGTTTAACTAGCACTATATGAACCAAGGAAATGGTTAACATAGAATAGATACATTAAGAAGTAGATTTAACAAAATGTGTAATATACAAAGATCCATATATCGAACAATTGATATACAGACAACAATTGAACTACGATGTATTTGAATGCAATCATAGATATAATAACAAATATACAGGTCAAAATTGACGAATACACTTTATCTAAAAACTACAGTCTCATAGTAAGTAATAATCACGAGTTATATAATTAGTTATAGTAAAGACATTAGAATTTGAAATATTGATATCTACACATAGAGACTTGCAAATATAAAGTAAATATAAATCTAGATGAGTTGATTTAAGTTTAATGAGTCCTTGTACATATCAATTAGTAAAGTTTACAAATATGTGATGAACTAATTGAAAACTTGATGACGTAAATTAACTGTATAAAGTATTCTATTATAGAATTACTCTGATCATAGTATATAATTTAGATTAATTTGAATTGATGGTCAATGAAAACAGATTGAAAGTGAATATTATCAAAGAAACTTTATATAATAAATCATGATATAAGATATATCAATTATAGTAAGAACATGTTAATTACCATTATTGACAATAATAGTAGATTGAAGAATTCTCAATGTATTAACTTTATTTTGAAATTAGTGTAATTAAAAGTTATACGATACTTCTAAATCGAAGTATTGTGATTTACAATAAATTCATGTACTAGATTGAATGTGTGCACGTTAGTAATAAATCTGATAATTCAAACGATGAATAAGCGACTTTTAATTTGTAACATATTTAGTATTGACTTATAATTTAAAGATCGATTTATATATTGAAGAGTTGGTACATTCGAATTTGCTGTTTTATTTAGTTGTCAACAAATAATCATGATTGTTCATTATTGCATATATATTAATTCATAAAGCACATTATAATTCTGATAAGTTGTTTGAGGTTTTGTCGATAGCAAAATGTGATCAATTCATTACAATGTTTACAAATAGTTACGACATGTGAATTGTATATTGAATAAACAACTGCATGTAGAAATTTAATATCATGAAGATTAGAAAATTCTTTCTATTCGTATATATTCTTTGAAATTAGTTGTATTTTTTGATTATGTCTTATCAAAATGTCGTAAATTTACATGAAGATAATGTATACGAAGATATGATCGATTAAGCATACATAGCAAATATATCGATTGTAACTTTTATTTCGAGACTAAACATTCAATATCAGGTTGTACAGTAATGTTCTCAGTCATAAAAAAAATTGAATTACACAATATTAACATACTATTGTTTTCATGAAACATAACTGAAAGTATGCTAAGCGTGATTTTTAGACTTTTAACATCAATGCAAAAGTTGTATAATTATCTTATCATTATATATGCAGTTCTTAACTTGCTTCGTAACTTTTTATTAGTGTTTCATATCATGTCTAAATATTATAAAGATTAAGTAATGTTAATGCATTATCGCAAATACTTTAAGACAGCACTGTAAACCTATGATATGATCTAGTTTGTATTACGATGAGATACAACTCGTGTTAACTGTGTTTGTTCTTGTTAGAACTTCAATGATCATCACTGAGCCTTCAATTTAAACATACATGAATACCTTTTAATATCATACCTGAAGTAATCTGTACTTGGTAAAATCAATGACTTAATTAATAATAACATCATAGTCAAACTAAATATATACATATCAAGTATAATTAAAATACAAAATATCTTAATCTTCGGTCAAAGTCTATTTAACGTTTAAAAACTGCTTAATTATATAGCAGAGTTGTAACTATAAAGCATCAAATGGTCAATAAATTAATTACATTTTTGTAGCATAGGTTATCTGCAAATCTTAGTAAAGTTCAGTAACTTAAAGATAATTAATTATCACAGTCAATCGATTCTTATGTTGTCATTGAGTCTCAATTATTTTATGTATGTCGAAGTCTAATTCAATTTACATATACTGTTTGTTAGAATCAATGGATTTCAAACTTGTTAAAGTTTAAAATATTTTAATGATCAGATTCATCATTTGCATATTAATAAGAATAATATCAATAGATTTGAAAATGACTGAAGTATAAAAATTATGACTGATATCAATAATTACAATATTTTGATAATATCAATTATCAGATTGAATAAGTTTAATAAATATTGCTTGAATTAATACATATAAAAATAATTTCAATATACAAAGTGAATTTCTTATATGATTAACTAAGTTATTCAAAGTTTATTATAAATCAAAGTTGAAATGTAATTTAGTAGATTCATTTACATTCCTAATAACATGTTGTACACAATGGAATCATATACAATGATATTAATAATATTGATTCAAATTAGCAGTCATTTATGAAATGTTAATTAACTGATTACATAACGAAAGAAAAATGTATTCATCATTGTATATTATTCTATTACATATCTTCATTCAACATATAATCATATGTCAATTGTAAATGGTATTGAAAATGTGATTAAAAGTATCATAATTAAAGTTAAATTATATATATGTTAGTATTATTACTATATATATTTTAATACATACTTACATACAAATTACTACATACTAATTTGATCATATATTTGATATTTAATGTCTCTCAAATATTCATTAAATTGTATATTGAATATTTATAGCTATGAATATATATAATGCTATAAATAATCCATTAACAATTAAATAAATGACATAGTATTGTACTTTGATTCTTAAAGATTATATAATTAGATTTGATTTTTCAAATTATTAATTTCATATAGCTTGTCATAAATTAAAAGAACAATGTATCTAATTTGAAACAAGTTTCATTACACATTTCATTACTTAATCAACATGATCAATTATAAACATCTTTGTATATATACAGATGCTACCATAGATTAGTAATGTTCGTTACAATATATCAATTTCATTGAATACAACTGTATGTGTAAATATGTCAATTATGTACACAGTGTTATCAAAATATTAACAGATCTATTAAATAATGAGCAATTACAACATAATGATTATTGAAATATATAATGCTCAATATTCAACTTATTTCAGAATAACATCAGAAATTATACAAAATAGAATGGTTACCGTATTATACTAATATAAATTCGTTAATAATTGCAGATGTTATTACAAATTTAGTTAACAATTCTTATATCCTAGAATTTACGTTTGCATTGATAATATTTATAATGTATAAAGCAAGTAGTTGTATCAATGTCAATTGTATACATTTACCTATTAAGTTTGTATAAATTAATTTGACAATTATTGATTAAGCATATTATATTTGAAAAGACTTTCATAATCGTATGTACATAGCTGACATATTCTATTAGCAATTAAATATGTAGACATTATTATTATGTAATCTATGTATTTTAAGATATTACTGAGATATGATTAGTAGTAGATAAAACATCAAATTATAAGAGTTACATGCAATATTCAACAATAATTATGCAAACAATCGAACATAGTATACGTTATTTATTTAAACTTTAATAATGATACTTATACATTTCATATGTTATCATTTATGAATAACAATTAATAGTCTATCTAATAAACAATGAATGGAATTATCAATGTTACATAATTGTAATAGAATTGGCATATACTGTAAGCAATATTTGATTCAAATTTCGGCATAACATTAATACAATATGAAACTTAATTCAATGGTGTTAAATACATTAATGATCTATAATCCAACAAAGTAAAATGAAATAATTCTGGTTTGCTATCAACTATTGAGCAATATTATGAACTTATGTTTAATAAGTTATTAAATGTTTAAATGTCCTATGTTACTTATTAGTAATTCTTGATACTAAATTCTTGAATACAATCTGAAAGCATTAATCGTAAAGTAATTTGTACTCATATTAAAATAATCAAAGTATAAATTAAAGTTTGCAATGTTATGATGATAATTGTAATGATAGAATTACTCTTAAACTATGTAGACATTATATTAAAAAAATGGATACTAAACAATTGACGTTCTATTATTATCGTTAAAGTAGTAACTAGATTTAAAGTAACACTTGCATATTAACAATATCGATAGAAATAGTTATCATTCGAAAGTAGCTTTATGAAGTTTGCATGTAATAATCGTATCAATTGTCACATATAGAAATGCTGAGACTGATATCTATAACAAATGATAAGAATCACATTCATAGTGCAATACTCTTGATATTTCAATATATTTTCAAATCATTTATGAAAAGAATATTTTCAAAAATCATCATAATATTCATGTAATCTAATGTATTTGAAGTATGATACATATTTCACACGCATTCATAATTAGATCTGGCATGAAGTTGAATATTCAATGACAATGACAAGCCAAATAAATTCTATAAAATAATTAAATACAAATTGAGTATTAGCTTAATCAAATTTCTTTAGATTAATAATGTATATGATATTCAAATCTATATGTTCAAATACAATATAATTGGATCTAAAATTATTACAATTCATAACACTAATTATCGAATATGAAATGCAAATATTTTAATATAAACACAACACTGATTAAAATCTCTGATTGATGTGAATACACATAAAGGATATCGTTTGTAACTTGATTAACAATATAGTACATAATAAATAAATATAAAATAAAAAGATGATATCTATATTAATAGGATCATGTCTGACACATCATAGTTATGACTATTCAGATTCACCGAGACCATAAACAGCAAAATTGTAACAAGTCAATCAATAAAACATTCAAATCAAACATTAGCTAATATTACTTAAAATAATAAATCAAATGTTAAAGCATATAAGAAACGATTTTCATGACTTGAACTAGGACATAGAATTTAGATTAAATCGTTTAACATCGCCTACGACTCCAACCTGATTCGTGCATGTAAGTCATACATATACATATATCAAACGATCATGTAAATAATTGCAATCGATTTAATTATGTAAATATAAATTAGAAGCATACTGTAATCAAAAGACTGATGTAAGATAAGTATTCATGTGCCAAACTAGAAGTATCAGAATGAATACATATGAAAAATAGTTCATCTAATATAAATATTCAATGCATTACTTTAATCAAACTACAAAGTGTATAATTATAATCATTAAACATTATAAAGTTTACATTGTTTAATTTCACATGAATATACATAAAGTATAGATGATTAACATTAACTAGTGATTATATACTATAATAGTTTAATCACATGATATGAACAATATCAGTTAATCATAAAGTTGTATGACATACTCTATATTAGCAAATGTAATAAATTTAATTAAATCATATATGATTATTATTGATATTCAAATAAATTTAAAATATCAAATTATTCAAATATAATTGTTAAACATCTAATTCAAATTATAATGACTTGTTCAACCTTTTGTTAAAAATATGATCAAATCAAATGAATTTGTAAACATTTAAAGTGTTCAAACTACACTTTAATAAAATGAACATATGACATTCGATAATTACAATATTTCAAATACGTAAACACAATTAAATCATTGATAATTAAGACATAAGTTGCTTTAATTTCTATTTCAGACTACATTAAATTAAGTTTAATAAACTTAAAAATATTTTATAAAAATTAAAAATTTTATTAGAAGGATTAAAATAAAACCTACAAACATTTGAGTGACTTAGCCTAAATGCCGTAACAGTTGATCGATATCACCATCGACAGGTGATCTTTAAACTAAGTATAAATTAACCAATGGAAAAAATTTTACAACAGACTAAAGTTTTCCCAAAACTTTTAATCGTTTAGAATGGTTATCATTTCTTGGTTTTCATTAATTTTTTTTCTTTATATTTAAAAAATTAATTCATAGAATAAACATTTAAAAGATTTAAAAAAAATGGACAAAAAAAAATTTAACAATTTTTAAAAAAATAAAAAAAATTTTTTTAAATCTACCCAAAAAAAAAAAATTTTTTTAAAAAAATTTTCAAAATTTTGGTTTTAAAAAAGGATTTAAAAAAATGTTTAAAAGTTTTAAAAATTTTCAAAAAAAATTTTCCAAAAATTTTTTAAAAAATTGAAAATAAAAAATTTTTAAACTTTAAAATTTTTTTTAAAAATTTAACAAAAGTTTTGGAAATTTTGAAATTTAAAACAAATTAAAAAATTAAAAATTTATTAAAAAGTTGTTTTTTTTTTGGTATTCTTTTAAGTTAAAAAAAACTTATTTTTTTTTTTAATTTAATTTTATTTGGGGGGAACAAAATAAAATTTAAGATTACTTTGGAAATTTTTTTTTTCCCAAACCTTTCCCGGAAATGGGATTTTTGTTAATAAATATTTTGGGCGGTTTAAACCCCCTTTAATTTACACCTTTCCCTTTTCCCAATTTAAGGGTTGTTTGTTTAAAATTGGTTAAAAATTTTCTTTAAATGTGTATCATACATATATGATATTACAATTAGAGTACTTTTGTCAAATGCTTTATTTTTATTAAATTCTCCATATTATCCTTTAATATGGCAAATATAGGATTCATCTAAAATTGTTAAATACATTGTTTAACGATTAAGCATTTCAGTAGAGTAAAGTGTGTCTAATACATTTACTGCAAACTACTTGTCATCTCGTTCGTTATATGAATCATTAAAAGTGAAACATTGACTAACGTATTTTTTCATGATTCAATACTCATGATAGTATATCTAAACATTTTGGTCGAAAACATTAGCACGTCACTAAATTGAAATGTATCGTTCATTTTCAATATGTGCATTGTCTGCTATTATAGAATGTAAACGATTTGCATTGGTTTAAAGACTTGCAGGAATTTCAATGGATTGAACATTTTATCAAAAGTATATATGTCCTTAGGACACCAAGCCACGCTTATATGTTCATGATCAGAGAACAGTCAAATCGGGATCAAATTCTTAATTTGGCAACAACAAAACAGAGCTTCACTCACTGTATATATTGAATAGGTTCAACTCCCAATTAACATGTGTGGTAGACTACATTGATCACCGTATTCAATATGATGATGCAAAATGATACACTAATATCAAACTGTCATACGCCAATGCTCAGTAAATCGTAAACGTGGGGTTACATCCGTTATCAATATAAAATGAGGAGTTTTGTATGATTGTCATCGAAACAACTATCCACAAGAGTTGAAATAAAGTGGTAGAAAGCAATTAAAGGCTACCATATGGCCTTCAACAATGAGAAAACACATACCGTATAGTCGACTATTAAAGATCCCAACATGAAATATTTTAAACAATTCAAGCAAGAAAGCTAATAGCCTAATTTATAACGGAAATAGTTATCGTGAAATATTTAATGGTACAATGAACATGTGTACGGTGGCCTTTAATTGCTAACATGAACTGCGTTTCAACTCTGGTGAATCTCTTAAATTCATATATGATGTGACTACAATGTTATGGTAAACAAATTAACAAAAATTATTAACCTGATACTGTTTTCTTACAGCCATCTAGTTAAGATGTGGTATGCAATCATATATGTCCATAATTCTGCTAACAATTTATCAATTGGATTTTATTTATTTAATCAGTATGTATTGCTTGCCAATGACGATTATCAATTGACACCTGAAGAACCAAGCAGATAACACATATACACGTAACGATAAACTTACTAGTGACTTTTAGCTCAAATGCAGGTGATCGATCGTCTAACCAGTATATTCCTGTGTCATTTGCTGTAACATTCATTATCTGGAATTCTAAAATACTTGGACGTAATGCAATGTTGTATTTATGTGCGTTATTCTTCTTCCGGTCTATATAAGAAAATATATAACTTCTGTTTAAACGGATAGCTATTCCTGAATTAATGATTTTAAATGTCAGATTCACAGTTGATCCTTCCGTAGTGTAAACTGTTATGCCAGAATCTGTAAGTATCGATTGGTCTGAAACAATTTGATAAAGAATAAAAATACTTTAGAATGAAAATCATGATTGAGTATTATAAGTGTTGTTAGTTAAAGGATTGCAGTAGTTTAAACATAAATTTATTGATATCTAAGATGGTTGCATCGCTGACTTTGGGTAAGGATGTTTTTATCAGGTAAAAAAAGCCTGTCTTTTGAAAATCATATCACAATAACAAGTGAAAAACACGGTTGGTCAGATTTGAGTTAAAGAAACTATGTTTGTTAAATAAGACGTGACCTCTATCTGTATATGCGAGAGCGTTGAACAATCCGATTTAAACTGTTGTCAGTCTGGATGAAAGACAGTTTTCATCATAGTGCATTCACATGTTGTTTTGTTCTGAATATGCGTATCATATTTACTACTTGTCGTAAGGCAGTCATTAATCTATATTTTATCAATTAAAAGATATTGTAAAAGTATCCGTACAATGTTCTACACTTGCTTGTATCCACGTCTTATGCATTAGTTTAGATAGTTGTCTAATTGACAATCATACCATATTTTCTTTTTTAATATAGAAAATAGTTTTTATAGGTTTAGGTTTTTGATTTTTTATTCAAATACGAATTAATAGATATGGAGTATATGTCACTGAAAACACCAGACATAATCAAAGACGAATAATTTTAATCCAAAAGTTTTCTCGTTTTTTACTATAAAGCTTGCTATAATGGTATTGCAGGATGAATTCATAATTTTGTCATGCACGTGTCCACTTTGAATTGGAAAATGTAATTCACTTGCAATATTGGCTAATCTAAAATCAAAGATTAAGGAAAGCCTAT